>JACCGJ010005812.1:0-67771 GCA_013407085.1 Atriophallophorus winterbourni
AATTGTGACGTTCTTGTAGTTATGGTTGAGGCAAACCTAGTACGTAACAACAGTTTAAACGAGAAGAAAAACAGGCTTTATTTAATAAAATTAATATTTAAAATATGCTATAATATTGGATAGCTTTGCCCCAACGCGATATTTACTGGAGTATAGGCTGCACTTCCGCAGTTCTAATCTAATTCACTAATATTACCAGTCCATACCACAATGGCACCATACACAATTAAGAACGCACTCTAAGATATTTACTTCAGGACCGCCATTGATCACGAGACATATCATGAAGCATAAGATGCCATCAGATCGCAGATCGTCGAGTTTGGAACCGAAAGGAGTGAATATACAATCGCACGCAACTGCTCATTATGTGTTGGAATATTTCACTTGCCCCCCTTAGTACACGCGTTTTTCTATCAGTCATGTTGAGGTGAAACTGAATCACAGAATAAGAAATTTGTGATGAGCAAACTCTCGACAGACGTACGTAGTTTGTCCATCGATCGAAGCACCTCATCCACATTGATTGCGCTCTTTTGCCGATCTGTGAAAAACAAAAAAACGTCGATTGGTTTGTTTGTAAACCGTTTCGTTGTAAGGAAACAATGATGATGAGGAAAATCAAACCGCTCGGCCATGAACACCACACACGTGTTGAGTTCAGATTCGAGTTCATTTCATACTGCTCGCGTGCTGGTTCTACAAAGACTACACTTTCGTTTCCTGATGTGCGACTAGCTCCGGGAATGGCTTGATTGATATCGCTGAGCTATCGCCATTAGGTGGGATGGATACAAGTAACTTCAGCAACCACCAGTTAGCGCTTGGTTTAGCAAACCCCGGCATGTATATGTGTATGAAAGCACAAGCCCGATCCAGACGAAGTTCCGCACAGTTAGAGACTGCACGTGGGCTAAGAAACTGTCAGGTTGCCCAGGCCTAGACAGATATGAGGAAGAAAAAAGGAAAGGAAATGACAGTGAGACTCCAGCATGTATCAGCATGCAGCTCACTACCTCTGGCCAATCAATTTAGAACGGTGTTAGCCACACAGCAAAAAGTACTGCACGATTCCACATCCGTGCGCATCCTGTAGCGTTTATTTGTGTTCAATCTGAAGCCTGCATCAAGTAAATTGAAGAATAGGATAAAATCCATATTCATTGGATTCAGCCACCTTATCACGATGATCATTACTGCTGGCACACGGTAATGACGGAGAACAAGCTGTTGATTTTGCACGTGATTCTGTACCACACACGAGTCAGATGATTGATTCGACCTTGCAAGGGTGACCTTGAGCGAAACTGAATTCCACGATGCAGTATGTAAGTATATACGAAAGCCTAAGAACAATCCGCACAATTATAGACTGCACATGGGCTAAGATACTGCCAGGTTGCCATGGGCTAAACAAATATGGGAAAGGAAAATAGCAATGGCATTGAGACTGTTGTCGCATGCGGCTCACTACCGGTGGCCAATCAATTTAACGCGGTGTTAGCTGCGATGATGCAGTTGCATAATGGTTAATGCTTTCGTGATTTCGTCGAAGGCCTACGATCAAATCTTGAACTCCTATAGCAAACATCCAACCAGCCATAAACGCAGCTGCATTAGAACCCTATTCAAAAAAGCAGCAACACATTGCGGCACGCCGGGACTGAGAAGAAGAATACCTGTTCAAAGTGTTCCAGAACCCATGTCAAAATTACGCAATCACTTCAACAATATAAAATACAAAATGGCAAAGGAAGAACAATCGAATATTGTCTACAAAATTACGTGCAGAGATTGCGAGAAGAACTACATCGGACAAACCGGCGAAAGTTAAGCACAAGACTACACGAACACCGGTTAGCTGTACGAAGGCACGACCCAAGGTCATTGATTTCAATACATGTTGAACAATTAGGACACCAATTCGATTGGGACAACGCGGAGATTTTAGCCAAAGAAACTTAACCGACGAGCGCAAGAATTCATCGAAGCGTGGCACTTATCAACGACATCAATCAACCAGCACCTTCAATTGGCTACAACCTATGGACCAATGAAAACTCGATGGACAAGAATGCAACACATGATGAGTGATGTCGCACGGACAGACGGACATTATAAAAACCAATGAATACCAATTTTAAGTCACTTCGAAAGAAGTTCTGCTGATGATCTCATCTAGCTTGATGACGAAACGTCCTGCAACAACAATACAAGCTCGGCGAACACCACCTGAACAACATCCTCATCCTGAGCTACGCATATTCTCCTCTATTGCTGAAGGCCTACGAAATCAGGCATGATCTTAGATTGTTACCTAACGCTCCGCCTCACCCGATATTTAAGCAGTTGTTTCCGAACGAATTTCGGTTGCGCAATGGGACACTTACACATTACTTTGAAGGATAACCTCACAAGAATAACAAGCAGTGAGAAAGAGGTTAGGAGTAAGAAACACAAGAGCGACTGTGGAGATTTCTCGAGCATACCGCTTTCCTAGTGAAGCGATGTCATTGAGAAATATCTATCTAAAAGCGAGACACATTTGTGCAAGTCACGCCTGATTCACACAGTGGTGTGCCAAAAACCTTTGGAACAAATAGCCATTCACCACGACGAAGAGAACAAAATTATCTGGAACGAGTTCAAGCGGTCTTTTCAAATTCTACCCGCAACAATTCACACGAAAAAGTGTCACTCAACGAAATAAATAAATAAATAAATAAATAAATAAAAGCCCAACTGCAAGAATTACGCAAAAATGACACCTGAAAAAGGGTAATCTATTAGTGTAGTGTGAGCTGAGCATGTTTGATTCAGAGCAAACAGGTGATGGTGAGGATGACCTAAGTGGTTATTGGTAAAAAGGTTAACCGGTGAAAAGTGTTTGAGATCAGCTACCAAAGATGGGAAAACCATTGACACGGTTTAGTGTGGGAATCACTTACGTCCACAAAAGAAGGGTAAATGATCTGCAACGCGTGACCACAAGAAAAACACGTGGAAAGGAGAGTAAAAACAATGGAAAAATGATAAACTTGAGAGAACGAGAAAAAAGCACAACAGTGTAAGATTTTGTGTTTTCGTCATTAACAAGACATTATCGTCAAAGAGAGAGACCGCGCATTACACCGGTAGCATGAACCGAGCGCTAAACTGCCTCACAGGCATGAAAAAGTAAAACCCTAAATCGTTAACAAGTGGGGATATTATGAAACGAACGCGCGTAAACACCTGGAGACTGTGGTCATGTAAACGGGCATTACAGCCCAACGGACTACTGGATGCTAGATGAGATACCCTTTGGTTGAGCAGGTTAAGGTTGTCATAGCCGGGGACGGCAGTGTGGATAAGCTTACACTGTCTTTAAAAAAACTCCCATATTGCGCGCGTTTCAAATAGCCCCTGACAACCAAGCCCAGCTTCTGGCCTGTACGAGTGGCTCTCCAAGCCCGGCATAACTGCTTACACCAACAGGAGAAGGGACGAGGGCGAGTGACTGGCGACTGAAAGCAAGTTTGTTTCGGGCAGATGGAGCTCATTATTCTGGGAGGGCATTTCATCTAAGGGAAGGTAAACCCTGATTTTGAACCTCCGCTGCCTTGCTTGGAAAGGCTTCTGGAGAAAACCCTGAGGAAAAATCTGGACCAGAGTCTGGTAGACGGTTAGTTGGTGCACACCACCTCATTCTGGCAACTCCCTGCTGCCTTGCAGGTCGCACTTGGTTGTGCGAAGGCTAGAGAAGCTGACTCCAACAAACTCCGAGTGGCGCTATGGACGCCGCTTCGTACCCAAATTCTCAAGACTCTTCGTTTAAGCCGACTCATTCTGCAGGAGGAGATAGTCGCACAAAAGTAAGCAAGTGGATTTTACCGTGGAATTGCAAAAGATCGTGAGAGCATATGTGGGTGTGCAAATCCAGATGCGCATAAAGTAAGACAGTTCGCAGACAGCCGATTTCGTTTAGGCCTCGATCCCGTTGAACTAAGCCGTGGTTAAACTGTACCGTCTCTTACAGAATGACGGAACAGCAAACGAACGTAAGAACATATGTTGGTGTGCAAATTCAGAGGCGCCCAAACAAACGGCCTGTTTAAGGTGATGCGCCAGACAGTCGACTTAAGTAAGGTCTTGATCCCATCAACGGATAGAAAGCTACACGCGGCGAGGAATAAAAATATCGGTCAGGATAAAAACAGTTTTCTCGTCTCACTTGTGTGCAATTGCACAGCAGATCAAAATGTACAGATAGCTCATTGTGAAATTGATAGCCCACAGCAACGAGAGTATGTGTGTATTAAATCACAAGCATGGATCCGAGTCGGGAAAGCAAGTGAGCGAAGTCATTAGCAAGTTACGGAGGGTTGGGCAGATATTAAAAATATGCAGTATGGTATGAAAGCACAAGTCTGATCCAGGCAAACTGCCACACAGTCAGGTTGTCCAGGACTAGACAGATATGACAAAAGAAATAAATAGAAATGGTTGTGAGACTCCAACGAGTTTCCGCATGTAGCTCAGATCAATTAATCTTGGTTATACCTGGTCATGTCTGCAGAATGGAAAACGGTCGTATTCCGAAAGATCTACTATATGGGGAGTTGCGATTAGGAAGTCGACCATTCGGCAGGCCGCACTTGCGGTACAAAGACGTTTGCAAAAGAGATGTGAAAGCTCTTGGCATTGACCCCACGAGCTGGGAAGAACTTGCTCTTGACCGCTCACATTGGAGGCACAATGTAAAGCGTCGTCTGCAAGCTGGGGAGGAACAGATACAGCTCTTGGCTGCTGAACCTAGATCACGCCGCCGGCGTGCAACTGGCTATCATTGCCAGCGCTACGGGAGAGATTGTTCCTCCCGAATCGGACTGTTTAGCTGGAGAACATGAACATTCATACGATTGTGATGTACATCCATGGTGGACATCGACCGATGGAGGCCAACAACAACCTGCTCATTACTGAAGTGCTGCACCGATTGCGCGCGTCCGTACATTAATGTTATGCTATACATCTGTCTGAGCATGGACCCCGGCATGTGATTTCACACACAGCAATTACAGTTCATTCAAGTGACGCTTAAAAATGATGCGAAAAACAAGCAACATCGATTTCACTCAGACAGTCTGTCGTGTCCAGGAAAAGCCGTCGTAAACCGAACATGGTTGGAACCGTGCAACCGATGTGTGGGAAATATTCGAACAATCATTAAAGTGCAAACCTCGTGTGTTCAAAACCAAGATGGATGAAACACGGATGGATTGTATGCCACTGTTAAATAGGGTTCATATAAAGAACCCTTTGTCTACGGTAATTGATATACGTATTTTATATTTTTTGTATTATTCGGCTTAATTACGGCATAAATAAAACACATGAACACATTTTTATGGATCAGATGCCAGACGCCGCCCGACAAGTGCACTCCGATGGTGACTGATGGTACCGACGGGAGCTACTGAGCAATCGACTGTTTGTTTGAGGTGATAACTAGAGTTATCGTCAGTAGATAAAGGGTTAAACAATGTTATACTTGTATGCCACTGTTATAAAGGGTTCCTACAAAGAACCACGATGTTTAAAACAGAATCACCAAGTGCCACACAGTCATAGACTGCACGTGGGCTAAGAGATACTGTCAGGTTTCCCAGACCGAGACAGATATGAGAGGGGGGAATAGAAATGTTAGTGAGACTCCAGCGTGTTTCTGCATGCAGTTCACTACCGGTGGTCAATCAATTTAGCACGATGTTAGCCGCACAGCACATAAATGCTGCACGATTGCACATCCTTGCGGTGTAAAGTAAGACAACGTCTGTATCGATGGGTTTTCGATGGCCTGAACTTTCGGCGCCAAAATGTTCCTGTCCATGCCAACTTGAGTTGATCCCCAGTGTGTTTACTATAGGCTGAAAAACCAGTAAGGTCGAATCAGAAGTGATGGTTGGAATCATACTTGGTTATGTTTCCTGTCCAGAATATCACCCTCAGTATGACGAGACTTTTGCATCATGAATCGACAAGTTACCCAAAACTTGCTCTAACCGATTGTACTCAAATCTCTTTCCATTGCTATTTAGTTATGTTCACAGTCCTGACCTGACCTGGCTTCTGTGTCAGAAGCCAAAGGTAACCTGAGAGAGAGAGAGAGTATAACCACCAGTTTTTGGTCACTTGATTGAAAGCAGACACCACAGTACAACCGGCAACTCCTTTACGCACTTCAGCCTAAAGATTAGAAAGATTGGAGATTTAAACCCACAGCCAATCAAACAAAATGGACAAACCTGACTTTTTGCGACGCGTTTCCTTGGAGTGATTACTCTTGGGACTAGACGGACGATTTCCCTGTGGCACATCCAAATCAACTCGCCCGGCGAAGCCCGAGGAGCCAGTACGATTCAAATGTATGAATGAACTCGCGCGATTGGATGCATGGCTTGAAACAATGTTGATTGGACTGTCCAATCGAATGGAGCGAATGCAGCCAGGTACAAACGGAGGATGATGGTCGTTTCTAGGCTTTTCTACGAAAAACAAACAAACAAACAAGGCATAAAGCAAAGTCGGATTGAGCTGGATGATGAGAGTGAGTTTTGCTAGTTACCGGGCCAGCGAGTGTGTGGAAGGGCGGTGATCTGATGCGGCAAAAGTCGAAGGTTTGGCGAAACGGATGAGGATTGTGAAGACACGAGAGTAGGGGAGCTTTCCGTGATGAAAGACCGGGGACACGACGTTTGTTCAGTCTGGTTTATTGGCGCATGGCTTGTGGACACGACAGATGGGTGAACGGGTAAACCATTCGTGGAAGATGGATCCTCATTTAATGATGATGGCTGCAAAAATATGAAGTTGGTGAAGAGAGAACTGCCCTGTGAACATTAATCATCAGGCAATCAGACTACTTCAGGATGTATGTATGTATGTATGAAAGCACAAGTCTGATTCAAGCAAAGTGCCGCACAGTCAGAGACTGCACGTGGGCTAAGATACTGTCAGGTTGCCGAGGCCTAGATAGATATGAGAAAGAAAATAGAAATGGTAGTGAGACTACAGCCTCTTTCAGCATGCAGCTCACCACCGGTGTCCAATCAATTTAGCACGGTGTTAGGCGCACAGCACATAAGTACTGTACGATTGCACATCCGTGCACAACCTGTAGAACATTAGGCACACGTATTGAGATGAGGTGTCTATACTTCGAATCAAAAGACGCATTGAATCAAGCGTTGTGAACAAGCAGAGCGCGACATCAGCGTGATAGCTTCTTTGCGGCTTTCCTCACCAAACCAATCGACATCAAACAGTTCTACAACAAGATCGCGACGAACACGCGTTTGAGGTATATCACTGATGGTAAGAAACCACCGCGAGCGTCACCAACTACATTGCATATACGCATACATAAATTAAACTGAAAGCAAATAGTAGTTGAAACGATTTGCTAGGACTTTACTTCTTCAGCTAGAAGGATGGTAATTTGTATGAAAGCACAAGCCTGATCTCAGGCAAGTGACCTGCACAGTCAGAGGCTGCACGTGGCGATATTACTGTCATGTAAAACTAGGATTACAACACGACGGACCACATCAATCGATAAACAACTGCTAGCTTGTATGAAATACCGAAGTCAAAACACGACGCACGTATTGAAACAAAACTAACCTTTTCGAAGCTCACAGCGGAGTTGGTGTTTCGTTGTGACTCAGGAGGTTGTGCGACAAGTGACGATTCAGTCAAACTCGACGAGGCTCGATCCGTGACCATCTGGTAATGTATCAGATCGGTCAATGTGGACACGAGTAGATCTCGCGCATTTCGATCCGCGCATCGCAAACTGATTCGACTGCACATGGAGGAAGCACGCTTGGATGCATCCGCTGAAATGCGAGAAACGATGGGTAAACTTCGCGGGGCGAAAAACACGTATGGGTGCATGAAACACACACACACACACTCACAATTCATGATCAAATCAAGATCGGTTTCCATTGTGGGACAAGCAGTCACCACGAGAGCATTCAACGGCAATTTGATCTGAAACGAGATGAGCTCGAAAGCAATGTGATGGATGGATTACCATGAACTCATAGACATCCGTCTCGTTGGTACGCTTTAAAAGCACCACGTAATTGGGAAAGGTGACCAAAACGCAACGGGTGCCAATCCAATCGATTGCATATTGTCGGGAGGCAAGTGTGGAGTCTCCGTCAATATGATTCATGGTCACCCTGAGCGTGAGGACTGGATCTCCAAGTTTTTCAATGGGCTGTGTAATGAAACAGGCAATGAGTTGGAAATTACTGGCGATTCACATTAAATGTTGACGTTAATCGTAGTGGGAATCAGTGGTTCCAGCAGTGATTGTGGTAGGATGATGAAAATTAAAGACGGGAGAATCCTACACGAGGACAACTTCTACTGAGGGTCGTCTAAACGCAGGTTGTCATAGCCGGGGGTCAGAGTGGGGATAAGCTCCCACTGTTTATAAAATGCTCCCATATGGCATGCGTCTCAAATAGTCTCTGACAACCAAGTCCAGCTTCTGGCCTGCACGAGTGGCTCCCCGAAACCGGCGGAACTGCTTCTACCAACAGGAGAAGGGGCAAAGGCGAGTGACAGGCGCCTGAAAACCAGTTTGCTTCGGGCAGATGTAGCTCGTTAGCCTGGGAGGGCATTTCATCTAAGGGAAGCAAAACCCTGATTTTAAACCTCCGCTGCCTTGTGGAATACCCGATCGCGGGAAAGTCTTCGGGAGAAAACCCTGAGGAAAAACCTGGAACAGAATCTGGTAGACCACCTCTTTCTGGCAACTCCCTGCTGCCTTGCAGGTCGCACTTGGTTGTGCAAAGGCTAGAGAAGCTGACTCGAACAAACGCCGAGTGGGGCTGGGGACGCCGCTTTGTAACCCAAATCCCCAGACCTTCTTTGAAGCCGACTCATCCTCCAGGAGGAGATAGTCGCACAAAGAAAGAAAGAGACAAGTAGAAAAGGTGTGAAGGGCATTAATTTAACATGGTAAACGAGTTTCGTCGGTTCGAGAAAGCAATCCCATTAGTCACTCTAATTTTCATACCCTCAAAAGTGCCATCTCGCAGACACTCAATGCTCAAAACATGTATAAAGAGGAAGACCAAATTGCACTTTCCCCGTCCCGCCTCCCAAATGACCCCTGTTTGATATCCAAATATATACAGATTTTCGTGCTGTATGATTCTAAAGACCATAGGTGACGATGCAAGATTTTGTTTTTTCTCTCGGTGATCGAAGGCCTGGTTGGTGGCACTCTCTCTCTTAGCAAGATGTGGTTTGCTGATGAGACGTTCAAGGTTGTACCTTCGCTTTTCTACCAATTATACACTATACATTTTCAATATGCTGAAGGCGTCACAACACCAGCAATTTACTGTCTTTTACAAAACCAAACAGTAATTACATATAATAAGTTGCTCAAAGTTCCCACCCGCAAGAGTGACTGGATGTTATTTTCATCTATGCCAAGTCATGCAACGAAAAATATGTGAACTAGGGATGAAAGCGCAAGGACATCTCGAGCAATTCAGCGATACTCAACTACGGAAAGATTGGCGTTTTTAAAATCAATTGCATATATCTCCTGCTAAATAAATTCATTTGAACGTATTCTGCTTTCTTCAGAAGTTATCAACCTGGGGATGAAGTGATTTGAAGTGATTAAATGTCTGGGGGTTAAGTGTCGGGGATTAAGTGTCTGACCATCAAGTGTCAGTAAACCCCACCTAAGGTTACCAAAAACTCAACGTAGCGGGAGATAACAAAACTAAACAAATGGCATTATTCAAACGTCTGGTGTGCCATGCAAATCAATACGGAACATGGAAGATTTGTATTATTTTCGGGCTCTAGTGACATCAGGGATGGAGCTAATACTCTGAACAATCAACCGCAAAACCGCTTACAGCAACACATGAAAGAATTATTGTCGAAGATGGTGAAATATCGATCAAGAGATGAGAGTATGGGTCTACTTACCGTGCCTTGCCATCCATTGATCGTGGATAACAGAATTTCTACGTCGTATTCTTTGAACTTTCTGAGAATGGCACAGCGTTCCTGGAGTGAACAATAAACAAGTTTTGAGTGAAAACTCCCGGTTGCAGAACAGTGGATTAGGAAATTTAGAGGTTAGACCAAGTCGAGTATGTATGTATGAAATCACAAGCCTGATACAGACAAAGTGCCGTACAGTCAATGACTGTACGTGGGCTAAGATACTGTCCGGTTGCCTAGGCCCAGACAGATAAGGAAAATAGCAATGGCAGTGAGACTACAGCGTGTACTCTGTTGTCATACCAGTCTAGGCCCGAGCAATCTAAGACCGCGTGAAGTCTCTGACTGTGCGACACTTTGCCTGAAACAGGTTTGTGCTTTCACATCATCAGCTCACTAAGATCGGCAAATCATTCTAGCACTGCGTTCGCTGCACCACACAGAAGTGCTACACGATTGCCCATCCGTGCAATCCAAGTCGAGTAGTCGTGTTTTTTATTCTATTTAGACTGCCCAATAGTTTTTGTTGCGATTCGTTTGACACTACTCGAGTCGAGAACGATCATGTGCTATTCTTCTTCTTCTTCTTCACGATGTGTCACATAGCGCATGGCGAGTGTGCATCAAAATACCCGGCGTTTGCATAGACAACACGCTGGCATTTGGTAGTCATATTGTAAAGGCGTGAAGCGCAGTAGGACATAGGGACAGTCATGAGCTCTTGTCAGAATACAAGAACCGGAAGTACCGAAAAGACCGACGCCAACACGCCATAATTCGATTTTCGGAAGAATGGCATGAGAATGGGTAAAGCGTTGACAGTCTGGAGAACAGTTCATGAACGCTTAATTGCGATCGGTCAAACGGTGGGCGGTAGCTCACGTACCCAGAGCCATATCACCTGCGCAAGTCATGTTAAGGCAATCTTCGATCCCATGCGAACAAACAGGGTGGAGTATACCGATAAAAATCTCAAAATGGAAGCCCAATACAATAGACATTACGGTGCAAAACCCCGAAAATTCAAGGTCGGACAAAATGTCCTCGCCAAGGATTACCGTGGTGATCAAATGGACCCCAGAGATCGTTAGCAAGATCATGGGTCACGTTTGTTACGAGATAATGGTTGGAGAAGAAAGATGGGTACGACATGCAAACCAACTAAGGGCGTCAGGTGTAAAATGGAATTCTCCAAGTATGCAGAAAACTCCATTGTAAATCCTACTGGATGAATTCAACCTCAAAACTCCAGAACAAAGAAAGCCAGCGGAAGAAGAACCCCATCAAATTAATTCACCGGAATGCAGACAAGGAAGGTGGACAAAGCGAAGACGTGTTCCAGTAACCCGCATGCAAGTGTATCCAAAACTGAAGTCATACGACAACCAAACTTAAAAGGGGAGGTGTTAGGAGGGCACACTCCTAACGAGTTCGCAACGGAGGAAAAATTGTTGTTGGGTGAGTCATGTTGTACCTCGGCAACAAACCCCATGTTCATTAAAATTCAAATTGTCTGACTCGCCCATGGCAACCAACATCCGTCGTTCCCACTATGTACCTTCCCACGATTATGATGTACCCTCACACGTTCGCTCTGTGGTTACCAGATAAATACAAACCATGTCCACAGTTCAAATGCACACACTGGGCGCTTGGACTCCCGATCAACGTCCCATTCTGGTTTCCTGGCTATTGGGTTAGAACAACCCATAGATTGATAGAACGCAACGACAGTCTCTGCTGTAACATCGACGACACACCCATCCCCGTCGCCAAATTTGTTATATGGGTGTGGTCGATGTTGCAGCAGAGACTGTCGTTGCGTTCTACCGATCTATGGGTTGTTCTAACCCAATAGCCAGGAAACCAGAATGGGACGTTGATCGGGAGTCCAAGGTCCAAGCGCCCAATGTGTGCTTTTCGACCGTGGACATGGTTTGTATTTATCTGGAAACCACAGAGCGAACGTGTGAGGGTACATCATAATCGTGGGAAGGTGCACAGTGGGAACGACGGATGTTGGTTGTCATGGGCGAGTCAGACAAATTTAAATTTGAATGAACATGGGGTACAACATGACTCACCCAACAACAATTTTTCCTCCGTTGCGAACTTGTTAGAAGGGTGCCCTCCTAACAGTAGCCCAGGTCGATAAGGCGAGGGACTACAATCGTGATGGTCGGGGGTTCGAATCCCACCCCCGAAGCGGAGGATATGCACTGCTGATAAGAGCGAAACTCGAGTCCAGTGCTTCCATTATGGACCGTCGTTAACTTCTTCGTGAATAGTTCGGTGGGCTTGGCACGGATGAGTCACACCTATAAACAACATATTCCCCAAATATCGCTTAACCAACAATGCCATCAGATCTAATCGGTGTTAGCTTACACTGTATCCGATGAGAAGACCTGACACGGCGATCTGTTCGGTTGGGCGACCACAACAGATGTTACTGGCTCCTTCTGAACTGGTCAGGCAAACAAAGCTACTCAAACGTGCCAGTCTGGAGAACAGTTCATAAACGCTTAATTGCGATCGGTCAAACGGTGGACGGTAGCCCAGGTCGTTAAGGCGTGGGACTGCAATGGTGATGGTCGGGGGTTCGAACACCACCCCCGAAACGAAGGATATGCACTGCTGATGAGCTCAAATAAAAGCGAAACTCGAGTCCGGTGTGCTTCCATGATGGACCGTCGTGATCAACTTTGTGAATAGTTCGATGGGTCATCGGCGTAATAAACGCTTTGATCCATTGGTGTTCATTTGCGTTGATGGAATCGTAGGTGAACGTAAATCGCTCTCACACACATAGATGGGGTTACACACATGTGCTTGAATAAGAAATCCTCATTTGTGTGCATTGCCATCACACACCGCACGACCGGTATCGTGCTGTGTGCACTCAGCAACAAGGGACAGTAAGCAAGGGTTCTTCCATGAGACAATTTTTCCGATCATGTAAAAAACATTAGGCCACTACGACGATAGTGTCAGATGGAATAAAACACTTTGATCGTGTTACACAATGGACACAGTAACATCGTGTTGAAGAGATGTACAAACTTTACCCGTTTATAGGTTGTGATGTTGTAACAAAGCTAAATAGGATAGAAAATTATTCGATAAAATGAAAGCAAAAAAAACACAGATGATAGAACACTAGGGTTGTTGACAATGGTGGCAATAACGACAAGAATGGTTAATTGTTCACCAGGAAGATTGTTCAGTGAAATCAAAACGAAGTAACTATGGAGCTATCTTACACAATATGATTAGTAAAAATTGCGATGAATATGGCTAAGAGCATTAACCACAAGGCGAATAGCAAAGCACACGAACGAAACCAAGTTGTCCAGTCGAAAATGTAGAAACAGAAATGGGGTAATTGTTGACGCCTGGCTCCCCGGGCCCGGCGGAACTACTTCTACCAACGGGAGAAGGGGCGAAGGCGAGTGACTGGCGCCCGACAACCAGTTTGCTTCGGGCAGATGTAGCTCGTTAGCCTGGGAGGGCATTTCATCTAAGGGAAGGAAAATCCTGATGTTCAACCTCCGCTGCCTTGCGGGATACCCGATCGCGGGAAAGACTTCGGTTGGATGTTGCACACCACCTCTTTCTGGCAACCTCCTGCTATCTTGCAGGTCGCACTTGGTTGTGCAAAGGCTAGAGAAGCTGACTCGAACAAACGCCGAGTGGTGCTGGGGACGCCGCTTTGTAATTAAATCCCCAAGAACCTTCATTGAAGCCGACTCGTCCTCCAAGAGGAGATAGTCGCACATAGCTAACAAGGATATACACCACAAGCGCGTGAGGAGTTCATGTGGCACAGCTTTTTTAATGACTAAACAGTCCGCGATTTCGGAGGAACAATCCCTCCCGAACGGCTCCAGCTTAGGCAGTACGTGCACAACAATCCCGGGCGTCAACTGTTGAAGTGTCAGCTTGAACAAGTACAACAATTTCACATATCGATAAAGTATGGTTAAATGAACAAAAAGCTCATTTGCATTGCTCATTTCCTTCACACACCTCACGGCCGGTTTCGTACTGTTTGCACTCATTAGGTAGGGACAGTACGTGATCAGGATCCGCATGCGCTTGTCTATATGAAATTATAAGCCTAATTCGGGATAATTGCCGCAGGTGTAGAGCGCACCTTTGCTAATATACTGTCAGATTGCCCAGGCCTACAGAGATATGAGATAGAAACAGAAATGAGAGAAAAACCACAGCGTATTTCCGCGTGAAGTTCAATACCGGCGACACAACAATATAGCACATAGTATTAGCTATGCACGACGGCATATTCGTGTAGTTTCTCTTACTGAACAACGGATGTGCAATCGTAGAGTACTTATGTGCTATGCGGCTAACACCGTGCTAATTTTGATTGGCCATCGGTGGTGAGCTGCATGCTGAAACAGGCTGGAGTCTGACTACCATTTCTATTTTCTTTCTTATATCTCTCAGGCCTGGGCAACCTGACAGTATCTTAGCCCATGTGCAGTCTCTGACTGTGCGGTACTTTGCCTTGATCAGGCTTGTGCTTTCATACCATACCTTAAAAGAACAGCGACACGAAAAGACGAGAAATTATACTGCAGTGTGATCGACCACAGAAAAAAGTGACCGAAACAATGCTGATGCTACTCCGCAAGAGCCAGTTGATGATACGGTCGGAAATCAAATAATCAATAAAGCTTTAAAAGGATCAAACAAGGTCGTCTGTGTTGAAGGTGAAATCACTAACGAAATGGCACGAATTAAAACCAACAAGTCCACGTAACATGCTGCAGGAAACGCGTGTCATGCGCGGGGGAATACAATTGTAGTACCTTCATACTTACCGTTATTTCTGCATAAATATTCATGGCGTTTTGAATATCCTCGCGGTCGATGTGTGGATTCTGTGGAGGAGTAAAAGAGGTCGGTGGATACAGAAACATTGCGGGGTTGATCTTTTGTTCTATACTGCTATGATGGGTATTTTAAATGATAATAGTGGAGTGGACGGATTATAGAGTAGTATATAGGGGAGGAAAGAAAGAAAAAGGTTGGTGGACTGATAAGGAGAAAGGGGTTCTAACGCGCCGAATGATGTTTTTATGTGTTCAGTTGGTACGAACCCAATCTTATCTTTTCCACGCGAGGTTTCCACGTCGTTTCCTTGCATTGTTGGTTTTTCGTTGCTGTCACCCTCTTGTCTCCCATTCCATTTTCGTGCGCGTCTAGTATTGAGTGGGACTTACAAATTTAAGCATGACAACGGGACGCTGTAGTTCAGCATCGTAAATCATTTCCTTTTGCTATCTGTCTAAATCCTCATTATCTCTCTTAGGCTGTGAGGCAACCTTACAGTAGCTTAGTCCCATGTGCAAGGAAACTCAAAGTCTCTGGAACTGGGTTCGCACTTTGACCAGGAAACAATGCTCTGTGGGCTTCATCCAAATACATAACGCAACCCCTTTCCATATCTTTGTAACGATTAAGATTTTAACATGCTTATGAAAGTAATAGTACTGCTTCGCGACACACTCACTACTCACGAAACGTGTCCAAGCGGAGTGAACGAGAAAAGCTTGTTATGAGGCATTTCAGTGGAAGCCGGGAAAGGGGCAAGAGCGAACAAAAATGAGGCAAAATGGGGCTAAAGAGATAAGATAAAAACGCTCGGACGAATGCGGCTCGTCACGAAACAAGTTTAATTGGGTAGGGTTTGTTAAAGAAAATAAGACAAGGGTGTAAAGGTCTCATTCCTAGGTGGCAGTCACCTGATGGATCCTTACGCGAAAGTTATAGAGTTGTATGTTGCTCATAAGATACATGCTTCATAATAAATCCGTAGCTATTTAAGATCCCCCCCTTTATGCTCCGATCTTTTAGGATTTTACTTTTTAATGGTTGTGTGGCAGTTAAGCATTCAGTACGTGCTACCTGTGTAATGCCGTCTATGATGATGATGACTCAGAAATTTCATTTATGACAGGAAACTCAATAGACTTGACAAAAATCACAAGATGACGATGTGTATGAAGTAAAACGTATAACTTTCCCAGACTTAATAGAGACAGTCACAGAGCACATGGTTTGTCGTGTATCAATCGAGGGAAAACCACAAGTGGATTCGAGCGTACGATTACTTCGGGTTAGGCGTTCCATGTGAAAGAAATTCTAACCGAATGTGGGATGTTCAAAGAATTTGAAAGTTTGCGTGTTCCAGTAAGGTCGAGTATGTATGTGTGTGTGTATATGTATGAAATCGCAAGATGGTATACCGACAAAATGAAGCAGTCAGAGACTACACATTGGGCGAGACAATGACAGGTTACCCAGGACTAGACAGAGACTCTATCGCGTTACTGCATGATGCTAGTCACCGGACGGTGTAGGCAACCTACTTCGGTGTAGGCAACCGGGTAGTATCATGCCTACGTTCAACGATGCCGATGACAACGCTTTGTACCCCCTTCTCGCTTTGTACATCTCATTGTTTATGTTGAACGGCACTATATCTGTATCAGATTGTGCAAATATATTATATAATAATAAGTCACCGGACGAACATTAATTTAGCATGGTGTCGTCTGTGCTCGGAGGAGTATTGCAGGATTGCACATCTCTGAGAAAATGTCTCCGTACTGTATGGTATGATGGCATGAACGCACAAGTGATCCAGGTAAAGTGCCGCACAGTCAGAAACTGCACGTGGGCTAAGATACTGTCAGGTTGCCCAGGCATACACGGATAAGAGAGAGGAATCAGAGAATAGAAATGGTAGTGAGACTCCAGCGTGCTTCAGCATGCAGCTCACTACTTCTGGCCAATCGATTTAGCACGGTGTTAGCCGCACAGCACATAAGTACTGTATGGTATGATGGTATGAAAGCACAGGCCTGATCCAGGTAAAGTGACGCACAGAGACTGCACGTGGGCGAAGATACGGTCAGAAGTACTGTACAATTGCACATCCGGGCACGATTACACATCCGTACACGATTGCACATCCGTGCAATGAAAGCTTTGATGATGATGATGATGATGATGATGATGATAAAGACGACGCCGTGTGCGAGGACTAGCGATCAAATTGTGAGAAACAGGTATTGACACAGTTAAACTCACTTCCAAATAACGTTCCATTTCTTTTAACAAAAGCGGATAACGGCCAATGCGATCGAACACAAGCGACAATTGTTGTTTACAACGGTCCAGATTAAAATTCACATCCAACGAGGACAGGCGACGAGTGATTAGTTCTCTAAACGTGATGAGGGTATAAAATAAGCATAGGGTTCGAACAATTCCAGTCAAGTGCATGACCACGTACAGAGATTGACACGGTACGAAAAAGAAACTTTGTAATGAATTTCTCAAAGCAGTTTGTTGGCAACGTTTCACTTCTGATACACCAGCGTTGTCAGCTCTTATCCAGTTTAGGATTGGTCAGATGAATGTATGGTATGGCATGAAAGCACACAACCCTGATCCAGGCAAGGGTGCCGCACAGTCATAGACTGCACGTGGGCCAGGTGAATGTATATTTGAGACTGATTCCTGTTCGTAGTGCACCCTTGGTCTGATGAAGCTTCTGTCAGAATCGAAACGTTATCAAGAAACTGCTCTAACCGTTTCACCACAAACTTTGTTTGCCATGAGTATAGTTCCCCGATCGGCCACATACATTTTCAAAGAGATAGTACCGATGTAATTAGAAATTATCGATTTCTCGGTCACAATGCACGATACCGTGAGTGAAATCACATCACAAAATGATCATTGGTGAGATCAGAAGAGGATATCTCACATGAGTGATGGATCATTGCCGGGGCAAGCTGGAGGTTAGTGAAAAGTAAACTTTAAAATCTCCGATTTGGTAAAACGTGTAAAAACAAACAAATTAATAGCATCTAACAAGCCTCCTGGTCACTATACTTGACAACATACAAGATTAGGCAAACATTTCAAGATGTTTAATGCAAGACCGCCACTGAACACGGTTTCAGGGCATATCCGAAAGCGTAACTAGCGAATGTGATATCTGATTGGGGGCATGCAAGTCCCGAAGTAATGCTGTACAGAATTTTAAAAAATACAAGGGGCTTTAGCTGCCTATACAACGTGACGGTTTGCCCACCACACTATTTCCGCCAATCCGGATGTGGCGTCCCAAAAAAGAATCCGTTTCACAAGTTAGTGGTCTGGCATTTTGGATAACTTTGGATATAAAAACCGAGACAGATAGACAACTAAACCCATTCTCTATGAAAGCTTTCTCTACACAGTGTGTATATAATGTGCCCACGACTTCTCTCAAATGGCAATCATACACTAAACTGGACAGAAATAAGGGTGGCGTTACTTACGCAAAAACCAAAGTAATGTAAAAGTATTCATCTATTTTTATAGTACACCGAATCGAAATTTTGGAACATATAAATATGAAGAGAAGATCCACTTAGTGTACCAGTTGGTGATTGCATTAGTGGTGTGTAAAAACATGCTGAGGCATGCCAATTTACCTAACACTTTGCCAACTGATTAGCGTGCAAGTTAATACAGCTGTTTTCAGAGGTGATTATTCTACGCTTCCCGACACATTCAAAATGGAATGAACTTGAAAATCCATGACTTGGTGACCCAGTGTATTGGTACCGTTTGCAATAAGCGTAATGCACGGTTAGTATGGCCGGTGTAATACTTGTGTGTCATCATCTGTGGATGTGATTGCTTGACGAAGAACTGTTCACGCGAATAGACTCACGAATTTTTGTCCAAACCCGTCAAAACGTAAAGATGAATTTTGGAATAATCACAACCGATCGCATTCACCGTGGGCGCAAAATGTAGGAATAACTGTCCAACGCGCTTCGGAGTGTTGGATCTAGAAAAAACGAGTGACAATTGATAACACGCATACTGTTTCATTTTGTTCAGCGCGCCTGCAATCGCTTCATGCAACTGAACAGCTTGCGTGAGAACTTTCCTCATATGTGTGATTTTATTCAGCAATGGCCTGATTGAATGAATGGAAATGAAAGACTTACAAACAATGAAATTCCTCCAAACGAACTATCACTGAGGAAATGAGATGTATCAATTCATTAGCCTGCCTCACTTCACCTTCGAGTATATGTTGAAGGATCTGAAGTACTTGAGAATGGTCATTCCAGTGGTTACCTCGTTTTGAAAGCTCTGCAAATGATGTGACGAATGCTCGATTTGAACACCAGCTTTGAAGCGTTCGGGTAGTCGATCCGCGTCAGGAAACAATGAAACATAGTTGCTTGGGAACCATCCCATAGCTCCATTCAGCGCTCCTTCCCACCAACCACCATCCAATTGTTGAGAAACAGCTATGACGTCACCTTTGTTAAATGAAAGCTTGAGCGAATGGGTTAGATAAAATACAATATACTTCGTCTGTATGAGTGCGGTTGTAATCGTACAAGGCATGCGCATATAAAGGTTTGCGAGAGGAGAGCATGGGGTAGAATTCGGGGGCCGGTAATGCTTGTCCCAAGAGAAGTTAATTTGAATCGTCTTGATGAAAATATGAATAAAAATGATTAGAAACTGTCATGACATATAACCAATAATCAATTGAAAACCATTCCATGAATAGAAACAGAATGTAAACGAGGACATTAAAAAAGCTTCATGCAATATGGTTGTATGATGTTATGACGCATGAAAAAAATCACCGCAACGCTGGGCTTGGAACAAAATTTTTGTTTTTGTTTGGGAACCGGAGTCAGTAGCGAAAATGTGGCTTATCTGATGTAACGTTCTACCCTATCTTTGCAATATATCTCGTGAACCAAAACTAAAAACGCGGAATCAGGTGCAATCGAGCTACAGAAAAATTGGCTTATTATATACGTTGCACATTTAACTTGCTTGTTTTCTTTCTACGCCTTTGCTTAGATGTTTTTAAGCACTGTCGGGCTACAGGACTGTGTTCCACGATGACAACGCTGACCGTATTGTTTAACGATGATTCCTGATATCACAAATCCCGCCACTACCCGGCTTCTTGCTCCAGTGCCTTAGCTTACACACTGAACCACAAATTCGTGAACAGCATGTAGAATACGTCGCGCACTGCGTTTTCCCGACTGCGTCGGGTTCTATTTAGCCATAGAGAAATCAGCCGACGTAAAAATCTGCGCGTTTACAAAGCGGCGATTCACCCAGTTCCAACTTATTGATGCGAGACGTGGCCCGTGCGGGTATAGGATATGCGGAAACAAGAGGATTTATACCACTGGTCTCCGACGCATTCTCAATGTATGATGGGATGAGCGAGTATCGAATGAAGAGGTTCGCCACCGTTCTTTTGATATCCCTCGCCTGAGTTCGATATTGCGACAATATCGACTGAGATGGTTTGGCCACATCCTGAGACGCTCGGACGCTGAACTAACCAGGGTGACATTATCGCCGACACACTGTGCAGAATGGCATTGTCGTCGCGGAGGACAAGTGAAGACTTGGCTCGCCACCGTGAGATCGGATGTGGAGCTGCTTGATCTACGATCGGTTTACGGATGGCGCACGTAAGACCGGACCTGGCTTAGGATCTACGCGGATCTCGCTTCTGAGCGCCGTTCGTGGGTGGCTGCAATCCGTGACATCAACGAAGCCGACTTATCCTCCAGGATATAGTCGAAAAAAGTAAGGTAAAAGTAAGAATACGTCGCGATAGTTGATGTGCCGATCACATATTCACTCCTTGGTTAACCCTTGAATATGCCATACTTAAAGGCAGCCTACTTTAGCGAGCATTCTTTATGTCGAGGACACATTCGATTCGGTTAAAAGAAACATTACTTAGTACCTAGGGGGCGATTTATCCAATTTTATATAATTTTGTAATTGACGGTACGGGGGAATGCAATGCGGGCATTCAGATTGGTTGTGATAGAAAGAAGCTTCTTAATTTAGATTAGGCTGATGATGTAGTTCTTCTCTTCAATTCCCGCATCCAACAATTATGCGTTCAAGTCTGTCCCATTAAATATATTCCACTCCTCAAGTACCTCGAGTGTAGTATCTTACCCAATGGTCAAGCGAAAATGAAGTCACATAACAGCGAAGACTGCAGTGAGCTTAAGTCCTCCAAATGACATATTCAGCGCTCGCGAAGCATTCACTTGACACCAACTAATGCCTACTTGGTATTAATGTCAAAGCGGTCAGGTGAAGACAGCTGTCAGCCATGGAGTATGTATGTATGGAATCACAAGCATGGTTCCAGGCAAAGTGCCACACAATCACAGAACACGTGTGGGCTAAGATACTGTCAGGTTGCTTAGGCTTATAGAAATATAGAAAACAAAAAATGGAAGTGATGATGCAGCGTGTTTTCACATGCAGCCCAGCACCTGCCAGAAATGCGCCAAATACCGACACCTTGCGATAGCGCAAGCGAACCGACTCCATATGTGGAGTAAGATGTTAACGCCTTGGGACTGCGTATGGCGGGACCTGATGCCTTATGGCGAAAGAAGCTCTGGAGTCGATTGTAGATCTCCGAATAGGAGCATTGACAGAAATTGTCGAAGAAGTACAACGTTTCGCATTATCGAAATCTGTGGGTAAAAAGGCCGGCAAAAATAAGATGCAAATTTTTCTGCTAATCACCCGCTGCCAGTAGTTCAAATGAGCTGAAAGAGTTCTCTAAAATTGCCTACAGTCGCCGCAGATTCCATTTAAGTAGATTTGCAATTCCATCAACTTTCTCAATCGGTATTCAAATCGGCAACCATTGCGCGCTCAATAAGCCTTCGTGGCGCAGCATGCATGCAGTCAGCACACATCAATCGACTTTGATCAATTAGTTGGTGGGAATATCAGAAAAACAATGTTTAGCCATGCACCGGAAGTTAGAACACAACTGTTTGTCGTGAATCTACGTTATACTTTTGAACAATATTGATTATGTATACATTCTTCTTCGAAACTGTATAACTCCTCTCTATTTCAGCTGTCCTATTCTGATTTTAGACGAGTAAAGCGTTATATCTATCAATCGTTTCGTTCTACCTGACTGTTGTGATTCTATGCCTGCGTTACACTGTTCAAAGCGGTAAATGTTAAAGAAGATTCTAATCCAAACCATTGAACATCGATACTATCTTTGGAATTTCAGAAAGATGCAAACTCAAGTTGGCCCGAAACTTCCTGAAAAACCTGGTCACATTCAGCTGCCTTTCGATCATTCTTAGATACCCACGTAATCGCACTGAAAGCTTAGCACGGACCAAAGCATCATCAGACTGTTGACAAGTGCCCCAGCCTGACAGAAGCTGGGAGAAAAGATCGGGTGGCCAGTCCATGACGTGGCGCGTTGGGATGAGGAAACTCACAGTAGCGTTAGACTCAGTTGGGCGTATTCGTTTGCATGGGTGGGGTCGAAAAGCTCCACCGAATAGTTGGCTGGAAACCTTACGAGATATGGCTGCAAACCAAAGTCAGCGGCGGCAGTGTGTTTTATTATGTGTCATAATTTTTATCCGGTATTATTTTATACAAAAAAACAAAAAACCACAAAATCGCATGCAGTGAAACTATAAAAACAAGCTGCTTTTTGCGCATTTGCTTTTGCATATTCCGCTTGCCTGCTTTCCCTTTTTCACACGCTTGCTTATATGCTTTTCCTGCTTCAGATTGCTTGGAACCTTGTCTGGCTCCAGACTTGTACTTCATGATTATGATCATGCCCCAGTATGAGCAGCAATCTTGCAAACTACGCCGCCACGATTATCTGAAAGTGATATGGTATGAAAGCACAAGCCTGATCGAAGCAAAGTGCGGCACAGTAAGAGACTGCATGTGTGCTAAGATACTGTCAGGTTGCCCAGGCCTAGACAGATATGAGAAAGGAAAAAGAAATGGTGGTGAGTGTCCAGCGTGTTGCAGCATGCCGCTCACTACCGGTGGCCAATTTATTTAGCACGGTGTTAGCCGTACAGCACAGAAGTATTGCACGAAAGGGGAAGATGCAAAAAATGAGTAAAAGGCAGGTTTTTTTTGTAGTTTCCCTGCATGCTATTTTCTTTTTTCTCGTTTTTCATCAAATATAAAACTGGATAAAAATGATCACGCACATAATAGAATACACTGACTCCAATGAGTTCAGTTTACAGCCATATCCCGTTTGGTTTTAGACCAAATAATATGTGGATTTTTACTCCCACCCAAGGTAAACGAAATGCAAACATCCCTACGCAGATAGCAGGATAGACCAGGTTTCCCAGCCACAATTGCATCATCATCATCATCAAAGACAGCAATACACCGGCAGCACGTACCGAATGCTTAACTGCCACACAACCATGAAAAAGTAAAATCCCAAAAGATGGGGAAGGGTGGGACTTAAATTGCTACGGCTTCTATAGAAAAGTAAGCACAAATAAACTGGGATGCGGTGCCTACACCTCGGATGGAACATACAGTCAAACAACTTTCGTGAACGAGTAGAGCGACATCAGCACGGCAGTTTCCTTGCGGCTTTCACTGGCATGCATCATAACAAGCTTTCCTCGTCACTCCGCTTGACAAGAAACACGGTTAAGCAAACACTCCAATAAGATGCTTAGTGCAAGACCGTCATTGAACACGGTTTCGGGACATATCCTGAAGCGTAACTAGCCATTGCGATATCTGATCGCGGGGACACCAGCCTGGAAGACGCGCTGCGCCTACTTTGGAAAGGTTACTAGTAAGGGTTTTTAACTGCTTATGCCATGTGACGTTTTGGCCACCCCGAGATTTAGGCCATTCTGGATGTGGCGTCGCAAAAAGAATCTGTTTCGGAAGTCGGTGGTCCGGCATCCGTAAAACGTGACCCAGCCAGCGTAACCTATGCAGGTTGATCTGCTTCTCTATATCGACATTATTACCCAACAACTTATTTCGGAGAGCATCGGTGCGCATACGATTGCAACAGCTAACTCCTAGAATGTTGCGGAGACACCGGTTGTCAAATACTTGGAGACGCTGAATGTGTTCTTTACGTAAGGTCCAGGTTTCGCACCCATATAGTAACACAGCCCGAACTGTCGCTTTATAGACTCTACCCTTGAGTATCAGAGATAATCCTTTCTGACGCCAGAGGTTACCTAGGTTGCGGAATGCTACGGTCGCTTTAGAAATACGTGCCGAGACCTCGTCATCTAACGATGCAGAATTATTGATACAACTACCGAGATACGTAAAACGATCTACAATTTCAAGAGCCTGATTGTCAAGTAATAAAGTGCTATTCGATATGTCGATGTCCTGCAGCAGAACACTGCACTTAGAGGGTGCAAAACGCATTCCAAATGCGGGCGCAATACTAGATAGCTTGTTCAGTATCGCATGTGCATGTGTACGAGTCGAAGAGCAGAACTATATCATCAGCATAATCCAAGTCGAGAAGCTTGACGCCTGGCATTATGTGAACTCTCGAAGAAGTGCGATGTCATCCACACACTCTAGATCGATCGGACTTTCATCCGGCAGAAGTTTACCACATGCGCCCATCGTTAATCACGAGGTTGAAAAGGAACGAGATATGGCAGCCTTGCCCCCCCCCCGCTGGATATTCTGGACGAGGACAACTGTCCGTGCGCTCGGACCCTGTCCGAAGTTTGGCAATATAATACTTTACAGATGCAAACATACTTATCGGGCATTCTGTGTCTTAGCAGACAGTTCTAAAGATCGATTGAACTGAAAAACGGTCTGCGGTCACGGAATACCACGATAGTTAGGGTACGAAGCTGATGTTGTTGTTGTGTGCGATTATTCTCTTGGAGGATGAGTCGGCTTCACTGAAGATTCTTGGGAATTTGGGTACAAAGCGGCGTCCCCAGCACTATTCGGTGTTTGTTCGAGTCAACTTCTCTAGCCTTTGCACAACTAAGTGCGACCTGCAAAACAGCAGGGAGTTGCCAGAAAGAGGTGGTGTGCACCAACTAACCGTCTACCAGACTCTGTTCCAGGTTTTTCCTCAGGGTTTTCTTCCGAAGCCTTTCCCGCGATCGGGTATCACGCAAGGCAGCGGAGGTCTAAAATCAGGGTTTTGCTTCCCTTAGTTGAAATGCCCTCCCAGGCTAACGAGCTACATCTCCCGGAAGCAAACTGGTTTTCAGGCGCCAGTCACTGGCCCTCACCCCTTCTCCTGTTGGTAGAAGCAGTTCCGTCAGGCTCGGGGAGCCACTCGCGCAGGTCAGAAGCTGGACTTAGTTATCGGAGGCCATTTGAGACGCGCGTCATATGGGAGCATTTAATAGACAGTGGGAGCTTATCCCCACCGCCACCCCGGCTACGATGACCTCAACCGGCACTAAACGCAGTTTGTTCCTCATGGAGTAGCTCCTCCGGTCTGACAATCAACCGGTGCTATTACAATGAGACATTGTATATATAGATTTATTTTGCAATCCATTTCACTCAACTTCTGTTTCGCTTGTTATTACGCTAATACATATCTGCCTTTTATCATGAATACAACCAAAATGCTTCGCTTAAATAATAAATCGTGGTGATAAGATGATTAAGGTGGCTAACGGCACGGTATTTTTTTCAAAAAATGTGTTTCGAGTTTTTTAGAAAATGATTTTGTCTAAAAATACCTATTACTATGAAAATAAAGGAGTTTTTGAAGGACTGGTTTGAAAGATTTTTTCCGAAGTCGCCAGATGGCCCCTAATACGCCAACTTTCAAGCCTTGGTCAAGGGCAGCTGCAGCGATTGAGGTAAAGTTGCAGTTTACCACAAGCACAGTGATAGCACACACCAAATGAGAACTCCTGGAGTCGGAATACAAAGGTGTATGGGATGAGGCACGCGGTACAATAGAATGTCGTAGACAAGTCCTGTGGTTGATGCGCAGCTGGGTCGCTGGATGATTGTTCACAGGTCCTTGTCTGGATGCGCAGCCGGATGGCTGCGTAGCAGCAGCTAGCGGCGGCCAAAGGTAAACGAACTCCGACGAGCACGGGGTAGAGTCCGACAAAACAAAGGCATTGAGAATCAATATAATATAAATTAGAATAACCAACATTATCATTCTTATTCACAATAGGAACGTAGAAAGAGTTTGACATCCTTTTCTACGTGTTGTGCGATATGAAAGCAAACGATAATATTGGCGCAAAATACAAAAGACACATAAGAAATGACGCTTCGTTACACCGCCCCCCCCCCATTTTCAGTTTTTGCTTCGCTACGAAACTCCCGCCATGTTGCATATCGAAGGAAAGGTGAAGAAACGGCCTTGAAAGTAACTAATTTTCCACGAGGAAAATTTCATTCACAAAGGCACAATTAGGTCAAAAAGGAAGAGCATTATGCATTCTTATTGACCCACAGTTCCGGTGTCAATTCTCTCGAATGTTGAATTTCAGTCGCGTGTGGATTTTGTTTTCGCCAATTTTTGTAGTAAACTTTGAGTTAAAAAAATAAAATAAACATGTGCGCGTAAAAAATGACAAGGATTGCAATACAAGTATTTTAATCAGTGCATCTTTCTTAGTTGTAAGTGGCTTTTTCTAACCTTTACAATAATATTGTTCTCGCATGCACAACTACCCAAAAACGGTTGACTTATCTTCTTTTGCATCTTAGTGCACACTATACACTCTGATAACCTTGCAAAAATACTTGCGTTCATTTCAAACCTTTTCAATTGCTCACACTAAGATGAGCAAAATATGTATTTTTCGAAAAAAATGTGTATAAAAATACTTACCAAATGTTTGTTTTAAAAGAAAATAACAAAATTAAAAACAGTAATACATCTTTATATAGACACACAACACACCAAATTTCAAATAATGACTTTGAATATTTTTCGAGATACAAAATTAAACGTAAAATCATCATTTTTCCATACCTTAAACGGAATGGCTCGATGCAGAGCGGCGGAATGCACGGTGCATGGCCCAAAGCGGATCGATTATTAACTAGTTCATAGACTGTTCTTCTGATCCTCATACGAGAAACGAATCCGCCGATTACAAACAATAAATAGAAACACCCTCCAAACTCTGCAATGTCACACGCATACCTCAACTGCAATTTAAATTTTGAGCCGCTGTATCTTGAGTGGATCGATAATCTCACATCGTACGCCCAGGAAGAACGCCTCTCTCAATTGTTGTTAGAACACATTGTTCCTTAGTTGACACTTTTGTGAAACTCCCGGCCTTGGTCGTTTACCAAGATGACGATGGACCGACCAATTGTTTGTTAGTTGATCGTGCATTATCTAAGAAACCGTTAGCTCTCCGATTCTGGCTTCACAGTTATTTAGCTTTGTCCGAAGGAAGTCCAACAGGGCTTAAAATGTCATCCTACAAGCTTGATAGCCCACAAAATTCCGGTCAAATTTCTCGAAAAAAACGCAAGTTAAATCGACCTTGCAGAATACCTGTCAACGGCAAAAAGTAGTTGAACGTTTAAGCGAAGTTTGGAAAATTTGTTGTTTACATTTGCGACTACTCATCCGTACCAAGCCCATCAAACCATTCACAAAGTTGATCACGACGGTCCATAATAGTAGCACTGGACTCGAGTTTCGCTCTTATTTGAGCTCATGAGCAGTGCATATCCTCCGCTTCGGGTGGGACTCGAACCCCCGACCATCACAATTGTAGTCCCATGCCTTAACGACTTGGGCTACAGTCCACCGTGTGGCTGATCGCAAATAAGCGTTTATGAGCTGTTCTCCAGACTGAAACATTTGAGTCGCTTTGTTTTCCAGATCAGTCTAGAAGGAGCCAGCAACATCTGTCGTTGCGTTCTATCGATCGATGAGTTGTTCTAACCCAACAGCCAGGAAAACAGAACGAGACCAGAAAGGGTACGAACGGCATGCAAATGCAAACCAAAGTCAGTGGCGGCAGTGTGTTTTATTGTGTCATATTTTTTTTTATCCGGTATTATTGTATACAAAAACAAAACAATACAAAATCTCATGCGGGATCTACTTGTGTCCACATTGACGGATCTGATACATAACCAGATGGTGACAAATCGACTCTCGTGTTGTTTGACTGACTCGTCACTTGCCTCACAAACTCCCGAGTCGTTCAACTCCCTTAACACGATGTAATCACAACGAAACACCAACTCCGCTGTGGGTTTCGAAAAGGTTAGTTTTGTTTTCAATCCTGCGTCGTGTTTTGGCGTTGGTATTTCATACAAGCTAGCAGTTTTATCGATTTATGTGGTCTGTCTTGAATCCTAGTTTTACATGTATGATATTGTTACATGGCGATCTACGCGAGTCTCTTGTCTTCGGTGCCTTTGCTGTATGGGTGTATGAACTCACAAGCCTGATCCTAGCAAAGTACCGCACAGTTATAGACCTGCAGATGGTCTAAGCTGCAGTCAGTTTGTCCAGGTTTAGATAGATGCGAGGGAAAATAGAAATGACCGTGAGACTCTAGCATGTTTCAGCACGCGAATGAATTTAGTGTATAGCTAATTCACGATTTTACAGCTGAACAACCACCACTACTCGTTGTCTTACTCTCGTTTGTATCTGCCGTTTCAAGTCGTATCCGCGACTTGACGAAACGTGCGTTGAATCCATGACAATAGGTTTATCCAGGTCTATCCTCCTAGCTGAAGTAAATTCATAGCAAATCGTTTCAGCGCACTCATGTGCATCACTTGTAATTTATGTATGCTTATATGCAGCCGTGGTTGGCTGCCCCCTAGACTGCTCAAACTCGTTATTTCGTTCCACTCAGGCATGAAGGGCTCAGTCCATTTTAACGATTACAATTCAGAAGCATTTTAAATTTGCCGAGGCGTCAAACAAGTGTGTTTTCTTGCTTCCACGCTGTTTGGCATTTTCTTTGCTCTGTTTTTAAAGCACGCTTGAAGGACGAGGACAGAAGACATTTACCTACTTACGCGAAGTGATGGCAAGCTTTTCAACCTGAACCGGTGTAGAGCACAAATCAAGGCACCAAATTTGCTTATCAGTGACCTGCTGTTTGCCGAAGAATCAGCCATTATTGTTCACTCTCAAGAAAACCTCCAGTCGCTAATGGACTGTTTTCCGTCGGCATGCAAAGACTTAAGGCTAACAATCAGCATGAGCAAGACCAAAGTCATTGGTCAAGGGACTGTTTCGCCTCCCATCATCACTGTTGGAAACTGTCATCTTGAACCAGTACGTCATTCCACATATCTTGGTTCAACCATTGCGGATAACCTCTCGCTAGACACGGAGATTGATAAGCGGATTGGCAGAGCAGCTGTCATTTTGTCCCAATTGAACTCTCGTGTTTGGGGTAACCGCAAGCTGACTGTAAAGACGAAGATGATGGTATACAGCGCGTGCGTACTAAATGCTTTACTTTGCGGCAGGAAAACCTGGGCCACCAACGCAAGACACGAACGGAAGCTGAATGCTTTTCATCTTCGAAGCATCTGTCGAATCTTGAACATACCGTTAATGGACAGAATGACTAATGCTGAAGTGCTTTCAATGGTAGTCTATAGAGCATGTTCACCCTAATGCGACATCGTTGCCTTTAACATGTTCAGGCTTGATGTGCAAATGATATGTGGGGGAAGAGAGTTCCAAATAAAACAAACTCGCACAGCAAAGAAAAACCTCCGACAATTTGATCTGGAATGTGTGTAAATGACGATATCCAAATAGCTCGATATTGTATTCTATAATCTTTTCCAACCCGGTTAGAGTTACGCGCACGAATTTTCCAAACGTTGCAAAACCAATTTATTCGTAATAAACAATTTTCTATAAATAGCGGTACTGAACAAATATACACAAATGCAAAATATTACCTCAACACTGAAAATCCGGGATTGGTTTCAATAACAAATACGAGCGTCCATAAGCAGAAAATATGGCGCAGGTGAAATCAAGTACAATGCGAGCCAACAAATGGCGGGAAACATGATAGCATGCATGAGCATGTGATCCGTGGCCGAATACAATGAATGCACCACGCATGAGGCCGTGTGCAATCACGGCCTGCTATAAAATATTTTTATGGGATAAGGAGCTTTTGGCCACAGTTTACTGAAAAAATTGTTGACAACCTGTCACACTGTCTCGGTTATGAAAGTACGCATTGTAGGTAACGCTCGACAAAGTGACAGCCCTACCGCACTTCCCATGAGCATCGTTTTTATATCATAATGTCTTTATAGTGCATGCGCACTGGCACCATTTAACACAGGTGCATCTTTAAGGGTCGCAGCCGTCTAGGTTTACTACTTACCACAAATTTCTTACAGAGGTACAATGTAATCATGCGCCATCGTCAAAGAGCTACATTCCGACAACTCTCTACCTATCCTCTGCCCCTTCGAGGAGACAGAGGGATCTAACGTCCCTACTTATTAGGCCGTCAGCAGTTTTAATTGTCGCCTGTTTAACGAGGCCGTCAGTTCCCGGAAGGGTAGCAATTACCAATTCCATAGGCCATTTACTTCGGGGACAATTCATCTTCGTTAGAAGGACTAAAACTCCCGTCAGGAGGTTTCGCTGTGGTTTAAGCCACTTACGAGTTATTCCCTGCGTTGGAAAATGCTCACGCTTCCAACGTTTCGAAAATTTATCTGCTAACTGACGTGCTTGTCGCCATCTTTTTGTCATTCTTTCTCTTAAAGGAATATTGTCGTCGATCAAGCTAGCGTTAGATCTGTGTAGCAACAAATCATTGGAAGAGAGTGCTGATGGTCTTTCTGGGTCATCATAAATCGGGTCGATCGGTCGATGATTCATTATTCTTCCAGCTTCTGCAAGTGCAGTCAACTTTACTTCGTCCGAAACAACCTGTTCCTTTACAAGATGGCTTATTATCTTACATATTGTTCTGATCATCCGCTCTCACGCTCCACCGCGATGGCTGGCTGATGGGCTATTGGAATGCCATTCTATAACGTGTTTAGCTGTCGCGTCGGTGATAAGGCTTTGATTCAGAGAACGGTAATTTTTTTAGTTATGTTTCAGCTCCAAAGAAATCAGATCCATTGTCGCTATAGAAAGCGCTTGGAGTTCCTCTCCTACATACGAATCTATCTAAGGCCATTAGAAATGCGTCTGTGGTAAGGTCATGAACTAATTCAATGTGGACTGCCCGTATCTGCACGCGTGTGAATAAACAGTCATAGCGTTTGGTTTCGCCTCTCCCATGCCTAACAAGGAAGGGACCGAAATAATCAACACCGGTGTGACTAAAGGCATGCAATCCCCTGTCGGTTCTAAATTTCGGGCGAGGCGCCATGGCCTGATGGCAAGGAAGAGCATGCAGGCGTCTGCATTCCATACACGAACGCAACACTCTTTTTACTACCGCCATTCCTTTCATGATCCAGTACTCCCGACGAATACTAGACAGCACGTGTGAAGCTCAAGAATGTCCATATACTAAGTAGTGATGCTGTATTATCAAGTCGGTGACTGCGTCTTTATTTGGTAAAATGGGAAGCCATTTCTTTATCCTTTTACATACTCTGCCCCCTAGGCAGATAACTCTCTCTACTACAACTGGCTTGAGAGCAAGTAACTGCTTCGGGATTTTATTGTGCTCGGCTAACTCTGGGAAGTGTTTCAGATTCAACATACGTATAATGTGTGCCCTGGCACGATAAGCTCATCGGGTTTAATACTACCGATGTTCAAAGTGAGGTCTGTTCTGCTGCGCTTCTTAATAAGTAGATATATTTTGAACCTGCTGAGCCAAGAAATTTTTCTCAACAAATTTATCCACCCGCAGCTGCGTGCTACCATGTTATGGAACCATTGCAGATTTATCAAGTTACTGCTTACGGCGCCAACTTTCTTGAATTCTATTGTACTATTATCAATTACGGGAAAGGACTCATTAGGCCAGCTTTTTTTGTTTGTTAACAGGAACTCGGGTCCATCCAGCCAAAACCTAAGTTTTTTATCCGGTCTAGACTCTATTCCTCTGGACGCAACATCTGCAGGATTGTGCTCCGATGAAACATGGCGCCACTGTGACAGGTCGGATAGTTCCCGTATTCGCCTGATACGATTGGCTACAAAGGTCGCATACCGTGATGAGGTGTTTGATATATATCGCAAAGCAATCGCCGAATCAGTCCATAGCGTCTCGTGATTCAATGTTAAATCTAATTCCTTTACCAATTGGGATGACAGTTTGCTAGCTACAAGTGCTGCTGTCAACTCGAGACGGGGTATAGTGATAAACTTAACCGGGGCCACGCGTGATTTTCCACAGAGAAAGCGACATTGACGCCAGCCATCGGTTAGTTCAACGCACAGGTATGCGACTACGCCGTAACCGGACTCTGATGCATCGGGAAACAAGAGTAACTCAAAGTGCGTACAATCGTTGTTATCAGGTATCAGGCAACGTGGAACTTCTAGAGTTGCGATTATTGTAAGCAGGGACAACCATTTGTTATACTTCGTTAATGCGATTCCATTCAAGTTAGTATCGTAACCTACCTTATTTCGACACGCCTCTTGCATAATTAATTTCCCCAAAAGTAATACAGGGGCGTCGAATCCCAGGGGGTCGAAAATTGATGTTATATAAGCAAGAAGTGATCTTCTAGTCGGATGATGAATAGGTTCTTGCATGTCAAACATAAAGACATCCCTGTTCAAATTCTACTTGATGCCTAAAGTTATTTCAACGGATTCTCCGAACAAAAATTGCTCATCGACGTGGATAAGGACTCCGGACTTACGTTACTTAACACTTCTTTTCTGTTGCAGGACCACTTGACCAGTTGAAATCCACCATGCACAAGAAATTTAGGCAAGTTTGTAACGATGGCCTTTGCATGCTCGACCGAACTCGCAGAAGCGAGGAAGTCATCGACGTTAAACTGCTTCCATAAACCTTCCTCTATTCTATAATCCAAACTCTCACTGTGATCCCTAAATGTCTGCCTAAGCACATAGTTGGCGCAGAACGCAGAGGATTTCGCTCTGAACGGATGCACGTTCCATTCATAGACGTCAGGCTCTGCGTTGGGTTTATCGTCCTTCCACCAAAACGTGCTGACTGCCCATTTATCTCTTTCGGGCAATCGAACTTGCAAGAATATATATCTTTGATATCAGCACATAAAGCTATTGAGTACCAGCGAAACCTGTGAAGGAACCCAGTGAGACTGTTGACAATGTCTGGCCCGGTAAGCAGCATGTCATTTATGGAAGGTTCTTTAAATTTCGCTGCGCAGTCAAAAACGATTCGCAGCTTCTCTGAATTTTTTGGATTGATCACCGGATGTTAGGGTAAAAACCATCGATTACCCAGAAATTGTTGAGTACTGTAAATGACGATATCCAAATAGTTCGAAATTGTATTCTATAATCTTTTCCAACCCGGTTAGAGTTACGCGCACGAATTTTCCAAACGTTCCAAAACCAATTTATTCGTAATGAACAATTTTTATAAATAGCGGTACTGAACAAATATACACAAATGCAAAATATTACCTCAACACTGAAAATCCGGGATTAGTTTCAATGACAATTACGAGCGTCCATAAGCAGAAAATATGGGGCAGGTGAAATCAAGTAGAATGCGAGCCAACAAATGGCGGGAAAGATTAAAACAAAAATAAGAAGGGTGTAAAAGGATGAAGACAATTTCTGGTAAAATATTTAAAAACATCAAAAATGAATGTGTACAATTTGTTGGGAGCACAAAATAGGGAGTCCATTCAGGCCAAATAATTAACTTAACTTGAATGTGAATATAATATTTACAGTGTGGAATAATTCACTTGTAGTCCTACGATCTGCTACCAAGTGCTTCTTGCCGATGAAACATGTGTTCAAGTGGGTGATTCACTGTATGCAGAATGTTAATCAGCAGGATCAAGTCACCCCTGAGATGATGGTACGAAAAGTCAAAGAGGTTTAGAGTTGCGATCCGCTCCTCGTATGGCCTGTTGTATAGCCCGGTCACCAGTATTGCAGCGCGGTGGTATACCCGTTGCAGCAAGGTCATGTCCTTTTGTAACCATGGGGAGCATGCTTGAACAGCATACTCCATTGTTGGTCTGAAATAGGTGTTAATTATACGTGTATCTGCTTTGACAGGACTTTTTGTATACAACAGAACACTGACGTGAAGTTACTGCTAATCCATTCGCCCAGGTCTCTCTCTTTAGTCCCCATGAAAGTTGCTGAGATCCCAGAGAGTATGTGAATTCGAATGATTTACCGACATTTAACATTTTACATTTTTGGATGTTGAATGGTAGGCAGTTCCGCATGGACCAATTATGACGTGCTTTGAGATCTTTTGGAGAATTTGGCAATATTCTATGGTGCGCATGCTAGTCCAGACTTTTATGTCATCCGCAAATAAAATGATTTTGCTGCGTACGATTTCGGGTATATCGATAGCGAACACGAGGAATAGTATTGGTCCTAAGACTGAGCCTTGAGGTACGCCACTTGTAACTTCTACTGGGCTGGATAGTGCCCCATAAACTCTAACGCCAATAACTCTACCAGTCAAGTAATCCTTTATTGAGGCCAATAGCCTGCCGCACACCCCGAGCTGCTACAATTTTCGTAGCAGTATGCTGTGGTTAACACGGTCAAAATCTTAAGACATGTCCAAATAGCAAGCATGGATAGGGCATCTATCGTCCACGGCTCGAGTCCAATTATCAAGAGTTATAAGAAGATTGGTGAGACAGGAGTGTCTTGTCCTAAATCCGTGCTGTGCGATGTAAATCAGCTTATTTTGTTCCAAATGTTCAATGAGTTCGTCAGCCACAAGTCGTTCGAGAACTTCAGAGAGCACTGGCAACAACGTGACTGGTCTGTAGTTAGACACATCAGATCGGTTCCCTCCTTTGTATATCGGAGTGAATAATCCACTTTTCCCGTCATAAGCAACCGCGCTACAACTCAAGGACAGTTTGAAAAGGTCAGAGAGTGGTGAGAATAGAGCATAGGCGCATTGTTATAGGATGAATGGTGTTATTTCATCAGCACCCGGGGATTCTTTGTATTTAACCTGCGAGACTTTACCAGGACACTCTCGGGTTTTACAACGATTTCGTGTATTGTATTCTACGATTTGGATGCAGGTATATCGTAAGATACGCGCTCGTTAGGGTAGAACACTCTATAGTAAAATTAAGCGAGTTCGTTAACGGCTTCCAGGGCTGTCGTAGTAAATAAATCGGAAACACCAGGCTTTACCCTGGCCTTTCTGTTCACAATCTGGAAAAAAAGCTTCGGATTTCGTTCAATTTTATCCATCAGATTGATTTCATACTTTCCTTTATCCTCCTGGACAAGTTTAGTAACTTTGTTTCTCAACAAACGGTAAGATTCCCAAGATTCAGGTGTTGGCTGCACTATGGGGCTTCTCCACGCACAGTTTCTCACCTTTATCCATTTCCGTGTTGGACTCCGGATCACGAATTTGAAACCATTTTTCACTTGTTTTAAAACATATTTTCAGTGGGGTTCTATTTTTCGGTTTCTTTTCTGAAGTATCGATGACCAGCATTGTTGAACATCAGTGCTAATCGGTGCCCAGTCGGTGACTTCTTGAAGAGACATTGATAATGCAACCGTATCGATTTTTCTTATCAATTTCTAAGCATTACTTGCTCTTTTTGCTTCAGATATATAGTCGAAAGTCAGAACAAGATCGAGAATGGACGGTGTGTTTGTGCCTCTGAAGCGGGTGCCTGCTTGAGATGTTGTTGAATAAAGGAATTTCGTTGAACATTTTGTACAATAGATGAGCAAGAGATTAGTAGTGATACTTTCAACTGTGTATCTTAAGTATTTGACATACAACTTTTGGCCTTGATGCTATCCAGTTTCTTGCTATGTACTTCATTCGTATTAACGCTAGTACAATACACATTTTGGCGGTTAATACAATTTGGAACTCTGAATTTGTCTTCTTCCGCGGTTGCGGATTTTGCATGGGTTGCCGCGTTCCGGAATTGTGATTAACGGATCCTCCAACATTTTAGCGCTTTTTGCACCTTGGATTCCATCATCTATTGGACTTTTTCTGTGTTGAATATTTTTCTAGCGTTGGACATCTCAGGATCTTTATTTGGACATTTGCTCCCTTGGTCTTTTGATGAGTTCTTTCCATTTTTGCCTCATTGTGTGTAGTGCTAGACTTATATTTTTGGTCCACTACATAATTGGTGAGCCCGCCTATCACATAATTAGTGAGCCCGTCTACTACATAATTGGTGAGCCTCGACAAACTGCAATTTTTGCATTTAGGATAACTTCGTATTTGTCAAATTTTGGCTTATTTTTTGGAATTATCACTTATCACCACATCATGAGCGAGTCCTCTATAAATAAAAATCTTAGAATCACAGCATATTCCGTGCACAAAACTAGCTTTTGTGAGCTTAAGCCGCCAACTCCATCAAGCTTCATTACTCCGCAATCACAACCGCTTACCCACCCCATGTTCATCCCAATCCTTCGAGCCTTCTACCCCTGTTTAAACTCGAACTGGTAGATATGTGCATTGGTCCAAACGTCTTGCTAACTATGTGGCCACATGAACACTGCAAGCGCATGTTATCCTTCTTTCAAGCCTGACTAACGCTCGTGTGAGGAAGTATTGTAGTGAATTACTTTCACTGTGTATCTTAGTATTTTGTACATACAACTTTTGGCCTTGTATGGTTATTCATTTCTTGGCCATGTACACTTCATTCGTATCAACGCTTGTACAATACACATTTTGGCGGTTAACCTTCCTCTACCTTAAACCTCTCATAGAACACGGAGTACTAAACTGGGGTCATATTTGACCCCAATCGTTTTTAGTATTTAAACATGTTATTAAGGTTCTGCAATGAAATGAAATGAATAAAAACTATATTCTAGAGACTTTAAAGCTTTTTTTCAAATATTCATCAACTAAAATCCATATTTATGGAAAGAAAAACGAAATTTAATAAAAGATAAACTGAGGGGACAAATAATTAAGCATGACATTTTACACAATTTGTTACATCGGATTCTGTATGTTCAGGGCAAATGAATGCAGAGCATAACGAACATTTAACACTATATTTGGTGTCTTTCGTCCTTAGGCAGAATGCAGAGCGATTTCTTCTCCCTTTTCCTAAATTAGCTGGTATTGGTGGTGGAACCTGTTGTGGTAGAGGGCCTATAATTGATGCCATAGCTGCTTGAACTGACAATGGAGTTCTTCTCCATTTTTTCCATCTCTTGAGGTTATGTAATTTTCATCATCATATTCATCTGAGTCTTTTTCATAAGTAGAAGAGGAAGAATCATCTTCATTAGGCAAGATATTGTCTTCTATTTCTGAATTTTCATCATGAATAAGTTCTTCTTCACTATCAACCTCCGAATCGGATTTATATAAAGTTTCTTGTATTTGTTCATCACTAAGATATATACCAGACATAACTGGGTATTATTATCTGAAAAAATTATAAAAATTAAAAATTTCGGTAATAAATAAATTTTTAGGACAATATTTGACATCAACACATTCTCCTGAAATGGGGTCAAAAATGACCCCACACACTTAAAAACGTCATAAGTAGTAAAATAAAACAAGTATCCAATTGGTACTGCTTGTCAATGTTTTACACATAATTTAGGGAAGGAAATGATAATTTTGGATAAATTTAACCATTAGTTTAGCAGTTATTGCAAAATTACATACTCTGGGGTCATTTCTGACCCCATTTCAGGTCCAGGAAGGTTAATACAATTTGGAACTCTGAATTTGTGTTCTCCCGCGGTTGCGGAGTTTGCGTGGGTCGCCGCGTGCCGGAATTGTTATTAAAGGTTCCTTGAACGTTTTAGCGCTTTCTGCACCGTGGATTCCATCATCTATTGGTTTTTCCTGTGTTGAATATTTCGCTATCGTTGGACATCTCTGGATCTTTATTTAGACATTTGCTCCATTGGACTTTTAGTGAGTTTTTTCCATTTTTGCCTTTTTGTGTGTAATGCTAGACTTATATTTTTGGTCCACTACAAGTTCACCGGTGAAATCTCGCTTTTTAGTAAGTACAGGAGAATAAATTCACCCCTGATCAGGACGTTGGTTTGGTATCTGGAAACAACCAGCTGCGTTTTCTCAATTAAACTAGCATAGTATGCTTCGTCTGCTAACGGTGGTCGTTGAATCACACCAACAACACAGTTTTCACCTGTTGCTAATTCAAGTGGACACCAAAGTGTATCATCGAGTATCAAATTATTATCCGTGATTACTCTGAACGTGAGGTGTTGATCATAGTAAATAGCAACACCTCCTCCACGGTCCATTCGAGTACAATGAAAAAGAATTATGCTCGGAATGAAAATTTCCTCCTCAACTAATTGCTGATAGAACCAGGTTTCCGTTACGGCTATCAGGAGTGGTGAATAATTTTGACGAAGCTCGATTTGTTCAGGTAATTTATTTATCAAGCATTGTGCGTTGGTGTACAAACATTTGATGTTTGATCTTCATAAAATTGTTGGATGATGAGTATTTGTGCAGATAATTTTAGTACGTGTCAAAGATAATGGGTAAATTATATCTCCGCTGGAAAGAAAGGACTGGAAAAAGTGTTAGTCCGTTATAGCTATATGAGTGGTATGTAAGTATAGTTGGGTAGATTGGAACGGCAAAATATAAACGAAAGCACTCGAAAGTAAATTGCATAGGTGTATGTCTAGGCCTTATACTCAGTGTCATGTGGAATAAAACTGGGTATCGTAATGACTGTCTTGAACAGAATAACTTCTTTATAAGTGCTCGTGATGAACAGAGTTAGGAAAAAAATTATAACTGCTTATACACGACAGGAGCAAACGATACGAAAACGCACGATTATAGGAGGTAAAATAATTACCAGATGAACCCCGATGTAAAACGGGAAGATTCGACGTACCATAAAAGATACAAAAAGGATGTGTGTATTTCGGGCTCACAAAGGTATATTAAACTGGCCACTATAATAACGTTCCCACCAATGTATAAGAAAACGCACAGTTGAATGAAGATTCATCGCTACAGCGAGAACGGCTATGAAGGTACAGCGGAGCAATCACGAAACAACAGTGAACCGAAATTATCAAGGTAAATTGATTTTAGGTACAGTGAAACAAAGTTGTTACAGATCTCCCATTACTACTATAGTCATATCCGTCGAACATCAAACTTCTTTGAGACATTTTTATTCATCCCACTACTTCTTTTCATACAATAACAGCTTAAACATTGAATTTCTTCAAAAATGGTTGATTGCCGTTTACCGTCATTATTTTAAGGAACACTAAAATTCCCCTGCACGTGTGACCTTGAAAATTTAATACCGATTCTACATTTTTGGCTTTGTTTATACAAACAATTTGATAATTATTGATCAAGCTTAGCACGCATTGGAGATCCAATTATAAAACTCTCATTTATTTCTTTATGTAATATTTTGATAAAAACTTTTTTCACTATATTGTTGTTGTTTTTGACAATAAATAGAGAAGGATTTAATCATAATGCTTCGGAAAGAGCACCTGTACGGTTCAACCAGCCCATGTTTGAACGCATTTACTGAAGCGACGGAGACTACTTTTGCGAGAATTGAGTAACACGCGTTTACCACACGCTATTGAAGAGCGTTCTGGATTCCAGACTGGATTGTGTTCAGTTAGCTTGAGTTTGTGCCCTCGTATACCAACCAAAGAAGAGAACCGAAAGAATTCATCGAATTTGAGACAGCCTAATCCTTTGATAAAATTAAAGGTTTCCAATAGATTCCCCTAAGCTTCCTCCTCTAAGCGAGAAAACTTCTAGTGCTAATAAATGATTTCCATAGTTAGTGTGTGCTAAACCCACGATCATGTGAGTGGCAGGTTCTGATGCTTTTCTAGGTGCAATATATCCTTCCGGTAATAGGCACTCTAAACCTGGATGCAGTATTTTAAATGTGGCCTTACTATTGCCTTGTAGAGTGGCAACAACACCTCAACTTTTCTGCATGTGAGGACTGGACTTAGTTGAGAGAGTTCTCTCTTGTCCCTTTGAGCCCCAGCAGCACATTTTTCGGCCCACTTGAGATTTGTTTTGAGTATGATTTCTAAGTCCCTAGTAGATTTCGCCCTACGGAACTTCGTGTAGGCGTAAAGACAATCCAGTTGCGTGCCAGTGTAGAGGGTGAGTAAATTTTACTGGGTTGAGAGGAAGGTCACACTTAACCGTTCAACTCGTCACAGCAGCTACTTCATTTATCAGATCGAAGTTATCCTACCCTAACACACTTTTACGTTGTCAGCAAATATATAACAAGGTGAACGCAGATGGCTAGCTAGATCCTCAATGAAAATGATGAACAGCAACGGCAGAAGCAACGAAACAGCCACAGAGCCCTGGGGAACCCCACTCATTTTATGCGCACATGAGGAATATCTATCATCCACCCTGATGGTAAATGAACAGTCACTAAGTAATCCGCGAATCCAGCCCAATAAGTCTCCTGATACCACTGTGGCTGAGAGATTGATAAGCAAGAGTTTGTGGTCGACTTAATCAAAAGCATTACTAAAGTCTAGATAGAAGACTTCTACTGCTATACCATCATCCATCTGCTTAGTGACGTCGTTTAAAATCACTAACAATTTAGTCAATCATGACCTAACTTTTAGGAATCTGTGTTGTGCCGCATTCCGTAGAGTGTGTTAGTTTATGTATTGTTAAGAAAATATTATTAGTTTCCTCAAAATCTCATTAAAAATTTCAAAACCCTTGGAATTTAAGATTCTCGATTCTGATTGGTCTATTCGTGGGGCATATTGTGTTTCGTCAAAAACAGTGTATAAATACAGACGAACAGCCGCTTATTCAGACTTTTTCTCAGAGACGGTAAAGCTCTTTGCCTTAAAGGTCTGCCTTTGTTCTTGCTAGGCGTAGTGTTGGGTTTAGCTAGTCAAAATGGACTAATAGCATAAAGGTTTTCTGTGTTATGATTTAGGTATTTATCACTTGGGTTCTACTCTGGTAATATAAAACAGTTATTCATTAATTTTATCGCGGATGATCCTTTCCATAACCTTAAATTTAACGCTCGTGAGCCTAACCCGGTGGTAAGTTTGGACCGTCTAAGAAACTACTCTCTTATGGATAGGCGCTACAACGGATGTTCTGCAGCCTGAAGGAACGGTGCCCTGTCTGAGTGATGTTCTGAAATGTTCTGTGATCGGTAAAGCTGATCTAGGAGCTAGCAGTATGGATGGATGGTATTGGGCCCCTTTTGACTTGTTGGATGCTAGGCTGGCCAATGTAGTATCGACATTGTGTACCTTTAATGCAGTGTCAGTGCACACTTAAGTGATGGCACAGAGACGTTCGAGAGGAGCTTTAAAAATGAAATGAAAACAAGTGAGCCTTTTATATGCTTGCACGGACGGTAGAGCCGTCGTCTCCTCCCACTGTGCCTAATCCTCTTCTTGTTTATCCTTCAGATTAAATGTAGCTATAGTATAGATTTGATGTGTATTGGCCTCTTGGGCAAGTCTAATTTCGAAAGAGAACATTGTGGCACGTAGCTCGGAAACTGAGATATTTCGCGCTTCGTTGTAACGGGCTTAGATCCCGCATGAGGGACTAAGCTTGTAACGCCTCCATTATGCGGCGACTGACGTACGCCACTGGATACTGGGGCTGACCTACATGAAGTTCAGTTCAGTTCAGTTTGCACAGGACAGTATGTGGCTAACAAGCCAAACGAGCGTCCAGAATTTCTTTCGGTGGAAAGTTGCAGAGAAGCACCCGCCACTGCCAAAACGTTTATTCTTCTTCTCTATTTGAAATCTTCGCCGATCGCGAAGCCAAGAGATTATCCGGGTTGAATTTAGGAAGCACCGCGTTATAGCCGATGCTGAAAAAAGAAAAAGCAGATTCTCTTCACCAGCACGGTGAGAGGTAAGCTGAAGTAGCATCGTGTATAATAAATAAAAAACACAGAGAACTCTAGCCATCACTTTATTTACGGGATAAAGCTAAAAGACGAAATACCCAAGCTTGTATAGCAATTAAGGAGAGTATTCAGGTACAAACTTACCCCCATTGCGGTCCGAACCCTGCTTAAAACTAGACACGGTACTGCAGGATATAAGTTCTTCTGGAAGAATGTTCCAGAAGTTAACAACTCTAAGGCTGAAAAAGTGTTTCATGGAGTCTAGCCGACATCGTTTCTTAGCCATTTTAAGTGAGTAGCCCCGGGTGCCCAGCTCGGGGCTTAAGATAAAGAAGTCGTTCATGTGCACCCCACTCAAACACTTCGAGGTCTTAAAGGTTTCTATTAAGTCACCTCTTAGAAGACGGCGCCTAAGGAAGAAAAGATCGAGAGACATTGGGCGCACAGCGTACGGTTTCCCTCGCTGACCTTCAATCACGCGAGTTGCGAGGCGCTGTACGCTTTCAAGTCGAAGGATGTCCTTTTCGTAGTGAGGACACCACGCCTGAACACAGTATTCGAGATGGGGCCAAACTAATGCCTTGTACAGTGGCAGGAATACATCGGGTGTTCTGCTCGATAGCACTGATTTCAGCCGAAAAAGTACCTTGCGTGCACGCTGAGCCGCAGCAGCACATTGGTCCTCCCATTTGAAGTCAGCCCTAACCAGCACACCCAAATCCTTAACACACTGTGTGGCGTTAACACTGAGGGAATTCCCCGCCACCTGGACCGAAATTTTATCAACCAGTGGTGATAAGAATTGGCTCTTATTTAGGTTCAGAAGGATATTCCACTGGTATGACCAGTTTATGACCCACTCAAGGTCGTGCATCAAGGTATCTTCATCCGTTGATCAGATGAATTTCACATCATCCGCGAAAATGAAGCATGGGCACCACAATGCAGAGGACAAGTCATCGATGAAAATCAGTAATAGAAATGGACCAAGTACCGAACCTTGGGGTACACCACTGATCACGTCGGTTCGATTCGACAGCGTAGATCCTACTCTAACTCGGAATGTCCTAACTGTAAGGAAGTCCTTTATCCAAGCAAGTAGAATACCCCGTATTCCTTTGGCTGCAAGGTTAATCTCTAGAAGGCGGTGATTTACGGAATCGAAAGCCTTGCTGAAGTCTAGGTAGAGGGCTTCGACAGGCTTTACTTCATCCATCCTTTTAGTGGCAGTATTGAGAAAACTAAGAAGGTTAGTCAGGCAGGATCTACCCTTAAGAAATTTATGCTGAGTTACACTCAACAGAGATTGCCGACAAAGATGCTGGCGGATTTTGTCACGCAGCAGTTTTTCCATTACTTTCGAGACGATGCTAAACAGGCTGACCGGTCTACAGTTACCAACAGTTGACCTGCAACCGCCTTTGTGTATTGGCACGACTATGGCTTCCCTCCACTTACTGGGAACAACTCCTAGTTGCAGGCATGAACTAAAGAGCTGGCAAAACGGTTTGGCAAGCACTGAGGCAAGATTTTTAAGCATGACTGAGTGGATGCCGTTCAGTCCCTCAGATTTGTTGACCCGAACATGGATAAGTGCGTCATACACCTCAGCCTCATTGAAGGACAACTCATCTAATACATGGACACCAGGTGTCAGGTTAAGCAGACCTGACGGTGCGTTTGAAGAATTATCCCGTCGTTGAACGCTACTGGAAAACCCTGAGAAGGCAGTCGCCTTAGACAGGTCGGTATCGGCAACTTTTCCGTCCTCCAGTTTCAAATCCCCTATGTTTTCCCTAGTTTTTCCTTTTGACTGCGCGTAGCTATAAAACCTTTTCGGGTTGGATTTAGCATCCCTAGCTAGAGATAACTCAAAATGCTGTTTGAGCACACGTTGTAATTTAACACAGGCATTCCGAGCGGTTTTGTAGCGGGCCCAAGAACCAGAAGTAAGGGATAGCTTATATTGCCGCCATAGACGATCCTGTTTACGGGTAGACCTACGGACTCGAGGAGACCACCAGGGTGGCCTTCGATGCCTTCTCACACTGCAGCGGAGCGTGTTTGTCTTGTAACTCGTTTAGATACTTAGAAATTCTATCCCAGTTTTCATTTACATTTGAATCGCTAGATAACTGAAGGGAAGATTTTGAAGACTGCAAGAGTAAACCACAGTCTGCACGACTAAAATTGCGTCTAGGACGAGAGAAAGTTTTGCGAAAACGCAATATCGCTTCGAAGCTTATCATTACGTGATCACTTTTGCCGAGCGGCGGTATGTACTTCAAATGACTAATGGCTTCTAGCTGGGACGACAATACCAAGTCAAGAGTGGATGGAGTGCATCCATGGCGAAACCTTGTAGGATCATTGACATGCTTGTGCAGCGCATGATTATGGAGCCATTCGAGAAAGGTGTCAGATTGCTGGGTGACTAGACCAGTGGGGACAGGCCAATCTATGTCTGGGAGGTTGAAATCACCCAAGAGAAGTACACTGTGAGCTGAGTGAAACAAACCGTCGAGTGTCTCAATAAGCTGTGTAAACTCCTGTATGGATGCACTGGGAGTGACGTAGAAACAAGCAATTGCGAGCGATGACTTGTAGCAAGTCAGGATACTCGTAACAACTTGGACGTTTTCAATGGCTAGAGATATCCCTGTACCCATGTTGTGCAAACCATACTCCAAGAGCAGTGCAACGCCACCGCCTCTCCTATCGCCCGGCCTATCGCATCTTATGACGAGATACTGTTCACTGATGTTCACCGGCACCTCATCAATTGCAGACAGCCAGGTCTCAGAAAGCACAATAACCCTTGGGTGTAACTGAGCCACGCAGAGAGAAAGTTCAGCCCACTTATTCCTGATGCTGCATACATTTGCATACATAACTTGGACACTGGTTATTCGTGCATCTGAAACTAGTCCTGTTTGGCCCTCGGTCGAAGCACCCGAGGAAGCTGCACGTTTTTTGGCCTGCTACTTAGAGTAGGAGCATCAGTTTCAGCAGCCTCTTGCGTTAACGTAACGGACGGTTGCCTGACAATTGAGACCGCATCCATAGAAGAGAAGCAACTACTGGAGTCATCGTCTCGGGTGCCATCGTCAATTGCGCTAAGACAATCAACATCATCTGGGCCGGACAACAAGACTAGTGGCGAAGTGCTGTTCGGTATGCCCGTCTGTGACTGAATAGCGTTTTGCGCTGCATCCGGGTTAAGAATGACCGATGTTCTCATTGCTAAGTTTCTCCTATTAAAATCAGAAGAATTTTGCCTAATCCGGGATAAAGGGTTGTCGGGCTTCACCTGAAGTTTATCTAGCGTTAATTTTGCGATATACTCAGTCCTAGCCAGGAATGCATCCCGAACTAGCCAGGATGCATCCCGATTAAATATTTTGAAAATCATTTGAAAATCTTTTTGAAACACGAAGGCGTTTTTTTCGTTTATCGTTTATGTTTAAATTATTTGCTGTCCATCGTCTTGTCATTCGATTGGATATGCAACATGCATTAACTTTCTCCCCTTACGGTGATGAGACCTCTCCAATCTTCCATTTACAGGTACACACGCCTGTGCTCCATACGAATCAATCATGGTAATGTCGGATAGAATCTGGGCACTCGATTATTGCCATGTGATACTGTCTCGGTTGATCCAACGGAGATTTCACCACTAACAAAGTACGTCTCTGGTTATTGAACGCAATAAACTGGAACACAGTTCGCAACGAATAACAGCATACAAATCCCAGGCAGTCACACACGATATACTTGTCCCAAAGCAGAACACGAGCGCGGCGTGAATCGTATATTCAAATTGTGTACATATCTACATGTATCATTAAAACAAAACAATAATGAAATATGCGGGGTTATTGTAATAAAATATACAATAATGAAAACACCATAATACTCCCTCCCTAGAGCGTTAGAAGAGAGTGAAACGCTCGAAACGAAAATATAGTTAATCAGCGTAGTCTGCACGGTTTGCAGGCCACCTGACTCTCCGGCCTGATCGAGTTTTGTGAATTGGAGAGGGTGAGTCAGATGATGGAAGAGAGAGTTTACATGGTTGGGTTGATTGGGTCGACTGAGAAGTGGGTTGGGTTGAAGGTAAAATGGCAACATCCGGGGTACCACTTGGAGTGTGAACGTCTGGAGGCGGTGTTTCGTCGCAGACTGGTTCGATAAAAGCTGCTTTCAATCGATCAATTGCAACAGTATCTTGAGAACCATTTCGTTCGATGACGAAGTATTTGTCACTGCGGCTAACGACTTTGAAGGGACCGGTGTATGGGGCTTGTAGGGGTTTGCGCGTATGATCAGTTCGAACAAAAACAAAAGAGCATGAATGCAAATCACTTGGTACGTAAACGTTACGGGTGTATGGGCGAGTGGGGGTGGCACGTAATTGACGCATGAAGGAGCGTAAGCGATTGACATAGTGGGGAATAGTAATGTCAGCTGCAACGTCAGAGGATGCGATCAATTCACCTGGGAGACGGAGTGGTGTGCCGTAAACTAACTCTGCTGCAGAACATCCGATATCTTCTTTGACGGTAGCACGTATACCCAGAAGGATCACTGGCAGGTTCTCTGTCCAGTTTTCGGTATTACCATGTGACATCAATGCTGCTTTCAGTTGTCGATGGAACCGTTCAACAAGTCCGTTCGCGCAAGCATGATAGGCTGTGTTTTTGATGTGTTAAGAGCCGAGGAGTATAGTCAACTCACGAAAAAGGGTAGATTGGAACTGTGATCCACGATCAGTAGTAATAGTAGATGGAACACCGTAATTACTTATCCAGTATTGTAGAAAGTTTTTCGCTACGGTCTCAGCTGTAATACCGGTAATAGGAATGGCTATAGGCCAGCGGCTGAAACGGTCGACACAAGTTAAAATGTGGGTGAAACCATTAGAGATAGCCAGAGGACCGACAATGTCGAGATGAACGTGCTGAAAACGTTGGCTTGGTGGAGGAAAAGATCCTGGAGCACTAAGAGTATGGCGTTGAACTTTACTGCGTTGGCACTGGAGACAGGCCTTTGTCCAATTTTGAATATCCGCATGCATGTTCGGCCAAACAAATCGATCAGTGATCAACTTACGAGTAGCACGAATGCCGGGATGAGAAAGGGAATGAAAATGTTCAAAAATGGATTTCCTAAGTAATTTCGGTACTAAAGGACGGGGATGTTCGTTGGAAAAATCACACAAAACAGTCAAACTGGAGTTGGGAATGGGAATACGTTGGACTCGGAGGGATGACCAAGATTGGTAGTGCTGCATGTCACTGTCATGTTGCTGAGCCTCTGCTAGCTGCGTGAGATCGAAGTTCGATCGACTGAGTGCTGTCAGTTGCATGCGAGAAAATGCATCGGCAACTGTGTTCGACGAAGCAGATAGATAGCGAATGTCACTCGTAAATTGCGAAATATAGTCAAGGTGACGTATCTCACGTGGTGAATATCTATCAGCTGTGGCGGACAACGCAAAAGTGGGAGGTTTGTGGTCGGTCCAAACAATGAAATCGCGACCTTCGAGCAAATGTCTAAAATGACGAACAGCATAATATATAGCTAACAATTCGCGGCCAAATGTACTATAGCGGGTTTGGGCGGGTTGTAGACGACGAGAAAAGAATGCAAGCGGGTTAGTAACACCGTCAATACTTTGCTGCAGGACAGCGCCGACTGCTGCTTGTGATGCATCGGTGGCAAGTGAAAGTGAAGCGTTGGGATTCCTGGACATGTAGGATAACGTAGATGCTTCTTTCAGTGCAGATTTCAATCGCTGAAACGATTCAGCAGCATCTGCATTCATTTTAAATTGTCGATCCGTTCTGCGTAACAAATCAGTCATCGGTTGAGCGATGTTAGCACAGTTTGGAATAAATCTTCTGTAATAATCAACTAACCCGAGGAATCGACGTAACTGTCGAAGCGAGATGGGACATGGATAATCATTTTATCAAGCACAGGGCGAATTCCGTTTTGATCGACATGATGTCCTAAGATTTCAAGGAAAGCGACAGCAGAAAGGCATTTATCCGGGTTAACCACAACGCCGAATTGTGAAAGTCGCTGAAAAACAACATGCAGATTTTCTGCGTGTTGCTGTTGTGAAGAACTGGCGATCAGGACGCCATCAATGTAGACATGCACAAAAGATAATCCCAGGAAAACTTGGTCCATGAATCTCTGGAAGGTTTGAGCAGCATGGCGTAAACCAAAGGGCATTTTTGGAAAATTCGAAAAGACCAAAGGGTGTGGTAATAGCTGTGTTAGGGATATCTTCGTAGGCGACAGGTATCTGGTGATAAGCACGCACCAAATCTAGTTTAGAAAACACTGTCTTTCTGTGTAATGAAAGTGCAAAGTCATGAATATGGGGAATGGGGTAACGATCGGAAACAGTAACTCTGTTAAGGGAACGGTAATCACCGCATGGTCGCCAAGCATCAGATTTATTTTTCTCCACCATGTGAAGGGGGCTTGCCCAGGGCGATTTGGATGGCCGGATAATTCCCAGTTCGAGCATATGTTCAAACTCACTTTTCGCTACATCGAACTTGTTTGGAGCCAAACGACGGGGCTTGCTAAACACTGGAGGACCACGGGTCACAATGTGGTGTTTAACGTTATGTTTAACGACCGCAGCTTGTGTACAGGGTTTGAAAACTTCCCAAAATTCTTTCAGTAAGTCACTGAACGCAGATGGGATGTCAGGAGTGAATACACGAATGGTTCGAATAGAGGAATCGCAGGAATTACCAAAGGAGTTAATCTTTGTCAAATTATCAATAAGCTTTCGTTTAGCTATATTGACTGAAAGATCAAAATGTGAGAGGAAATCTGCTCCCAGAATCGGTACTTTGACATCAGCCAGCGTGAAAATCCATCGAAAGTCGCGTCGTAGACCCAATTCGACAGAAAGTGATCTTTGACCGAAAGTGGGAATTTTCGTGCCGTTTGCCGCCTGCAACGTCATTGACGAAAGGCTCTTGCGTTCCTTAGTGGATGGTGGGATAACGCTAATCTCAGCACCAGTGTCGATGAGGAATCGCATTTTAGTGGCCCGGTCGTTAACGTAGAAAAGACGGCTTTGAGGTGAGCCAGACAGAGATGCCGTGTCTACTGTCTGGCTTCGTGGTTTCCCTGATTGGACACATTTGAATTATATGTGCAAGGTGACGTGCAATGCAGGGCCTTTGCACCGAAACGACGATGATAGTAACATAAACTTGAACCGATAGAACGACTCGACGATCGCTTCTTGGGCTGTTGCGAATGACGATTTCGAGAAGAACTACGAGATCGTGCGATGTTCTGTACTTGCAATGACAAGGAATGGAACATCGATTTTAACTCTTCAAAATCATTCTGGACAGGGATGCTTTTATGCGCGTCAGTGGTGTGTCTGACGTGAGTTAACGTACTACCATGCGATATATCATGTACTTCATCCGCTATGCGTGCCAGGTGTTGCAAACTAGTATTCTTATCCATAATGGCTAACACTTTACGGACGTCTGCTGATAAACTTTGTTGCAACAATTCGCGGATAATTTTGTCGTCAACCGGCTTGTCTCCTTGTAACTGCAGCATGTGTCGCAGGTGTTGTGAGGGAGTGTGATCACCCATTTCTAAACCGGACAAAAGTTTCCGTAGGTTTTGCTCGTCAGTAAATGAAGTACGTGAGATAATGGCATGTTTAAGTGCATCGTACGTATTATCAGCAGGGCAGTTGTAAATTAAATCAGCAACCTACTTTGCGACTGACGATGGCAACATACCAACTACACAATTATATTGGGATCGTTGAGTTTTTACGCGGTAAGACTCGAAAAGTGCTTCGATCTATGCGAACCATAGGCGAGGGTCGTTAATACCAAAAGAGGGAAGACTAAAGTTTGACATAACGTCTGTAGAAATATCCTCAGATGGCGTATCAGAAAATGCTGATTTAAGATCCATTTAGTAAACGAAAAATAGATATGACAGCAAAATCAAAATAACTGGGAGTATATGGTACGAACGAAAATTTCAAAAAGAAAAATGTTCGGGGCTCACCAATTTTTAGCGGTTGATCCAAAGGAGATTTCACTCCTAACAAAGTACGTCTCTGGTTATTGAACGCAATAAACCGGAACACAGTTCGCAACGAATAACAGCATACAAATCCCAGGCAGTCACACGCGATATACTTGTCCCAAAGCAGAACACGAGCGTGGCGTGAATCGTATATTCAAAATGTGTACATATTTACATGTATCCTTAAAACAAAACAATAATGAAATATGCAGGGTTATTGTAATAAAATATACAATAATGAAAACACCATAGGAGACATAGGGATATTCAACAGCCTTTTTCGATTGCGCAGATCATATCGGATATAATCGTGAAAGTGCATACCAGACTGAAGCTTAATTCGTTGCTGAGTAATGATTCGAAAGAAAAGAAGCAGATTCAGACGAATTCTGCGTATCCATAGTGGTTCGACATTCAGCAAATCACACCTTTCCAGATAAGGCAAGGGGTTTGAATAGCCAAAGTTATTTTGCTGAAAGTACGTTGAAGTCTCTCTAAGAGAAAACAATCACGCCTACCCATGTGAGAATAGATGATATTGCAATAATCGAGAATTGGTAGGACCTTCATCTTATACAATGCTATTTTACTCTCGCGTAAGAGGAATTTATGGTTAATTAGGCTAAAGTTTTGTCTTGCTCTCGCAATAAGGTGTCTAGCTTGTTCACTAAAATTGAGAGAAGAGGAGTATCTAAATCCAAGGTCCTTAATTTCTACAGAAGGTGTGATGGTTGAGCCATTTATCGTGAGTGTATTAGAAGGGATTGAACAACGTAATCCCATATATTGTGTCTTAGAAGCAGAAAATTCTAATCCCCATTGTGAGCCCCAGGTAGATTAAGAGGCAAGATCACGGTTAAGGGATATCAGAGCCTGTGACACTTCACCAGGAGGAGATGTTAAGACTACATCTATGTCATACGGGAAGATAAATAGCTTAGAGTGATCTACAACATTTTGTAGATCATTAACATAGATAAGAAAAAGAAGTGGACCTAGAACGCTGCCTTAAATTACGCCACTTGGAATCGGCTGATTAGTTGAGGTAACACCATTAACGTGAACCGAAAAGGTGCGGTCAGATAGAAAAGAACGGAACCAGCTCAATAAAGGCCCATGGATACCTAAACATGATAACTTCAAAAGGAGTAGCGTATGAGGAACCCGATCGAAAGTTTTGCTTATGTCCAAGAATACAACAATCACTGCTAGTCCTTGTTCAAGGGAAGCCGTTATGAGATCTAAGTATTCTAACTGGCAGGTTACACAAGACTTTTGGCTAAGGAATCCATGTTGGACTGGAGAGAACGCATCTGGACCAAGGTAGCCCAACAAAGAATTTTTGATAACCTTTCAAATAACCTAGACAGAATAGGAGTATGATTAATAGGGCGATAATTCGTAACGAGGTTCGAATTACCAGATTTTAAACGTGGGATAATAACAGAGTGTTTCCAATGAGTTGGAAAAATTCCACATTTGAGAGAAATATTGAAAAGATTTAATAAAAGTAAAGGAAAGTCTTCATTATCGTTGTGTAAGATGGCTGAAATAAAACCTACATCATCAGGCTTATAAGAGATTTTACTTCGACGAGAAATCTCTTTTACTCCTTTCACAGAAAAAGTAAAGGAGTCATCAGTATTTGAGGGAGTGCTATTGTTTGCTGGTGGATGGTAAAGGTTGTTATTGAACGAGCTGCTGAAGAATAAAGAGAAAGCCTGACTTATTGTGACCGCATCAGAAGTAACAATTTCTTTATCATCTTCGCGGTATATTATGGAGGGAATATCATGTGTTGACCGGATACACCTGATCTTCGAAATGTAATTTAATGATTCCTTCATTGAGTCACTGCTTAAAGCCTTTCTTTCTTGGCGTTCTAGAAGACGAATCTTAACATTTGAAAGAGAGTTACAGAGTTCGTGTCTGCGCATAACCGAAAATAAATCTAACTTATGGTTCACAGAAGCAGAAAGTCGAGCTATCTTTTTCTCCAGAAGGTTTATTGGGTCCCGCTTACGCTTCCTAATATGAGAGGAAGACGAACTTCGAAGACATGCTGAGATGTTATCATGAAAAATCAGGAGATGCGCTTGAAGTTTGAGGAAAGAAAGAATTCTGTCCAGTCGTAGGTTCTAAGAATATTCGAAAACTTCGTCCAATTGATATAAACTTTCTCATCTTTGCGTATATGTGCTGGTTTTTGCGAAAGACGCAAAACGCAAGTTATCATATTATGGTCCCAACCGGGTAGTGGAGCTAAGATTTCAACGTTGGTGGGATCAGTGCCTAAAGTAAAAATCAAATCTAAAACTCTGGACAGCCTCGTAGGCTTCTTCACAGTTTGTGTGAAACCTAAAAGATGAATCGTTTTGGATGCTGCAAACGCCGAAGAAAACTGGTTTTGAGGATCCAGTCACTGGAGTTCACTCCTACCAAAGATTATTAGAAGAAGTTACTCCGAGTCACACAGGACAACGCTTGTAGACCACGAGCTGGATTTGGTTGTCAGAAGCCATAAGAGAAGCGCGTCGTTTGAGAATTTCCGGAAATGAGAGCTTATTCGCAAAACCACTTCTTCTATGAACAACCATGAAATCAACGAATTAGTATCGTCCGTTTAAAATGGGATGGTAAACGCTGGTATTTCAAATAGTGACAAGAAACTCATTATTATGCTAGTGTATTTCTTGTTCGTAAGCTAATTGATTTGACTTATAATTCGAGCATTGTCATCCTTCACACTTCAAACACGTCAACACTTTTGTTTTAACATTCGACTTTGACCCGCTGTGTTGGTTGGTCAACCCATATTTTTCTATGGCGAGTGTAAATTTGCCAAAGAATAGAAAAAACACGTTATGCGCATATGAAAAGCAACACATAATCGCAAATAGAAGCAGAACACTGTCAGTGTACCGTAAATCACCCTTTAACAACTACAATGCCCGTCAGATCTAACTAGTGTTAGCCTACACTGTATCTGATGGGAAGACCTGACGAGGAGATCAGATAGGTTGGACGACCACAATAGTTGTTACTGGCTCCTTCTCGACCGGGTGGGCATGACGCTACGCAAATGTGTCAGACTGGAGAGACATTCATGGAGACTTAATCGCGATCGGTCAAACGGGGGTCGGTAGCTCAGGCCATAAGGCATGAGACTACAATGTGAAGGTCCTGGGTTCCAGTCAGACCCAAGACATGATATGCACTGCTGATGAGCTCTAAGAAGAGCGAAACTCGAGTCCAGTGCTTCTAATGTGGATCTTGTGATAAGCTTTGTGAATATTTCGATAGACTTGGTACTGATGAGTAGACACAAAAACATGAACAAATTCTCCAAAACACCCATCAACACCTATTGTGAAATTTTGTGAAATTCGGTGCCTAAGAAGCCACACGTTGTATTATGTTTTTGCATAAACAATGACTGTCGGAGAAATCATGCACTCACTGTTTAAAACAGGTTTCAAATAATAAAACAAATCACACACCTTTTAAGATAAAAACACTGATTCAGCGATATTTTGAATGAATACACGGTAGTGTCCGAGGTCAATCTTTACGATGATCAAAACATGGTGATAATAACAATCGGTGCACCGATCAAAAGTCGCTACCATTTTGTTATCGTCTTCTAGCTGACCGGTGCGCTCTGGAATTGATTCACCGCTACAGTTAACAACACACGATCAATACATTGAGTGATAACTGTGCTAAATCGTGCATCACATATTCAACACGAATCCGCTTAAACGTGAAGGAAGGAAATCAGCATATGCAATGAACGATTTATTTTGTTAAAATTTATTTTTGGGGTAAACTATTTTTCTTGCATGTTGTACGTCGATATTATTTGTATATGTCAAACGAGAAACGTCGTTTCGCTACGGGCGGAAGATACTGTGATGATTCTCTCAACGATATACTTGTCCCAAAGCAGAACACGAGCGCGGCGTGAATCGTATATTCAAAATTGTGTACATATTTACATGTATGTTTAAAACAAAACAATCATGAAATATGCAGGGTTATTGTAATAAAATATACAATGATGAAAACACCATAGGAGACATAGGGATATTCAACAGCCTTTTTCGATTGCGCAGATCATATCGGATATAATCGTTAAAGTGCATGCCAGACTGAAGCTTAATTCGTTGCTGGGTAATGATTCGAAAGAAAAGAAGCAGATTCAGACGAATTCTGCGTATCCATAGTGGTTCGACATTCAGCAAATTACACCTTTCCAGATAAGGCAAGGGGTTTGAATAGCCAAAGTTATTTTGCTGAAAGTACGTTGAAGTCTCTCTAAGAGAAAACAATCACGCCTACCCATGTGAGAATAGATGATATTGCAATAATCGAGAATTGGTAGGACCTTCATCTTATACAATGCTATTTTACTCTCGCGTAAGAGGAATTTATGGTTAATTAGGCTAAAGTTTTGTCTTGCTCTCGCAATGAGGTGTCTAGCTTGTTCATTAAAATTGAGAGAAGAGGAGTATCTAAATCCAAGGTCCTTAATTTCTACAGAAGGTGTGATGGTTGAGCCATTTATCGTGAGTGTATTAGAAGGGATTGAACAACGTAATCCCATATATTGTGTCTTAGAAGCAGAAAATTCTAATCCCCATTGTGAGCCCCAGGTAGATTAAGAGGCAAGATCACGGTTAAGGGATATCAGAGCCTGTGACACTTCACCAGGAGGAGATGTTAAGACTACATCTATGTCATACGCGAAGATAAATAGCTTAGAGTGATCTACAACATTTTGTAGATCATTAACATAGATAAGAAAAAGAAGTGGACCTAGAACGCTGCCTTAAATTACGCCACTTGGAATCGGCTGATTAGTTGAGGTAACACCATTAACGTGAACCGAAAAGGTGCGTTCAGATAGAAAAGAACGGAACTAGCTCAATAAAGGCCCATGAATACCTAAACACGATAACTTCAAAAGGAGTAGCGTATGAGGAACCCGATCGAAAGCTTTGCTTATGTCCAAGAATACAACAATCACTGCTAGTCCTTGTTCAAGGGAAGCCGTTATGAGATCAAGTATTCTAACTGGCAGGTTACACAAGACTTTTGGCTAAGGAATCCATGTTGGACTGGAGAGAACGTTTCTGGACCAAGGTAGCCCAACAAAGAATTTTTGATTAACCTTTCAAACAATCTAGACAGAATAGGAGTATGATTAATAGGGCGATAATTCGTAACGAGGTTCGAATTACCAGATTTTAAACGTGGGATAATAACAGAGTGTTTCCAATGAGTTGGAAAAATTCCACATTTGAGAGAAATATTGAAAAGATTTAATAAAAGTAAAGGAAAGTCTTCATTATCGTTGTGTAAGATGGCTGAAATAAAACCTACATCATCAGGCTTATAAGAGATTTCACTTCGACGAGAAATGTCTTTTACTTCTTTCACAGAAAAAGTAAAGGAGTCAATAGTATTTAAGGGAGTGCTATTGTTTGCTGGTGGATGGTAAGGTTGTTATTGAACGAGCTGCTGAAGAATAAAGAGAAAGCCTGACTTATTGTGACCGCATCAGAAGTGACATTTCTTTATCATCTTCGCGGTATATTATGGAGGGAATATCATGTGTTGACCGGATACACCTGATCTTCGAAATGTAATTTAATGATTCCTTCATTGAGTCACTGCTTAAAGCCTTTCTTTCTTGGCGTTCTAGAAGACGAATCTTAACATTTGAAAGAGAGTTACAGAGTTCGTGTCTGCGCATAACCGAAAATAAATCTAACTTATGGTTCACAGAAGCAGAAAGTCGAGCTATCTTTTTCTCCAGAAGGTTTATTGGGTCCCGCTTACGCTTCCTAATATGAGAGGAAGACGAACTTCGAAGGCATGCTTAGATGTTATCATGAAAAATCCAGGAGATGCGCTTGAAGTTTCAGGAAAGAAAAAATTCTGTCCAGTCGTAGGTTCTAAGAATATTCAAAAATTTCGTCCAATTGATATGAACTTTCTCATCTTTGCGTATATGTGCTGGTTTTTGCGAAAGACGCAAAACGCAAGTTATCATATTATGGTCCCAACCGGGTAGTGGAGCTAAGATTTCAACGTTGGTGGGATCAGTGCCTAAAGTAAAAATCAAATCTAAAACGCTGGACAGCCTCGTAGGCTTCTTCACAGTTTGTGTGAAACCTAAAAGATGAATCGTTTTGGATGCTGCAAACGCCGAAGAAAACTGGTTTTGAGGATCCAGTCACTGGAGTTCACTCCTACCAAAGATTATTAGGAGAAGTTACTCCGAGTCACACAGGACAACGCTTGTAGACCACGAGCTGGATTTGGTTGTCAGAAGCCATAAGAGAAGCGCGTCGTTTGAGAATTTCCGGAAATGAGAGCTTATTCGCAAAACCACTTCTTCTATGAACAACCATGAAATCAACGAATTAGTATCGTCCGTTTAAAATGGGATGGTAAACGCTGGTATTTCAAATAGTGACAAGAAACTCATTATTATGCTAGTGTATTTCTTGTTCGTAAGCTAATTGATTTGACTTATAATTCGAGCATTGTCATCCTTCACACTTCAAACACGTCAACACTTTTGTTTTAACATTCGACTTTGACCCGCTGTGTTGGTTGGTCAACCCATATTTTTCTATGGTGAGTGTAAATTTGCCAAAGAATAGAAAAAACACGTTATGCGCATATGAAAAGCAACACATAATCGCAAATAGAAGCAGAACACTGTCAGTGTACCGTAAATCACCCTTTAACAACTACAATGCCCGTCAGATCTACCCAGTGTTAGCCTACACTGTATCTGATGGGAAGACCTTACGAGGAGATCAGATAGGTTGGACGACCACAATAGTTGTTGCTGGCTCCTTCTCGACCGGGTGGGCATGACGCTACGCAAATTTGTGCCAGACTGGAGAGACATTCATGGAGACTTAATCGCGATCGGTCAAACGGGGGTCGGTAGCTCAGGCCATAAGGCATGAGACTACAATGTGAAGGTCCTGGGTTCGAGTCAGACCCGAGACAGGATATGCACTGCTGATGAGCTCTAAGAAGAGCGAAACTCGAGTCCAGTGCTTCTAATGTGGATCTTGTGATAAGCTTTGTGAATATTTCGATAGACTTGGTACTGATGAGTAGACACAAAAACATGAACAAATTCTCCAAAACACCCATCAACACCTATTGTGAAATTTTGTGAAATTCGGTGCCTAAGAAGCCACACGTTGTATTATGTTTTTGCATAAACAATGACTGTCGGAGAAATCATGCACTCACTGTTTAAAACAGGTTTCAAATAATAAAACAAATCACACACCTTTTAAGATAAAAACACTGATTCAGCGATATTTTGAATGAATACACGGTAGTGTCCGAGGTCAATCTTTACGATGATCAAAACATGGTGATAATAACAATCGGTGCACCGATCAAAAGTCGCTACCATTTTGTTATCGTTTTCTAGCTGACCGGTGCGCTCTGGAATTGATTCACCGCTACAGTTAACAACACACGATCAATACATTGAGTGATAACTGTGCTAAATCGTGCATCACATATTCAACACGAATCCGCTTAAACGTGAAGGAAGGATATCAGCATATGCAATGAACGATTTATTTTGTTAAAATTTATTTTTGGGGTAAACTATTTTTCTTGCATGTTGTACGTCGATATTATTTGTATATGTCAAACGAGAAACGTCGTTTCGCTACGGGCGGAAGATTCTGTGATGATTCTCTCAACTGAGTGAATTTTTAATTCGTTTTCGTTTGTCAACTTTTAATTCACAGTGATATAATGTTCCTCATTTCTATGCATTTCCACAACACACAACGGATTCGTGCTGTTTGCACACATCAGTGGGATACAGGCACAAATCTTCGTTACAATTATTCCGCTGTTTTTAGGACTGTGGATCCTGATTTTAATGTAACTTCATGATCGTGACTTGCGTGTATGTCATCGAAATGCATGCAAATGAAGATGTTTGTTCAATACCATGGTTTTATCTACATATACATGTGTTTGGGCACATGTGATTGGACAGGTTGTTTGCACCTGCCCTATACAACAGTGAGGTATAAGCGCAAATCTGACTAATAAACAAGATACATTTTTGAATTGTTCAATGGCTGTAAACTTTGGACTGAGATAACTTGATTCCATTATTTATGGTTAAAATTTTAATACTTTTGCAAAGCCACATGATAAGGGTGTGAATGTAAAGGTGGAAAAAGAGTATATGACTAGTAGAGTATATTAAAATAAGGTCTCACGAATGATGTTCGTTTGCGCATATAAATTCAATTTCGCTCTAGATATTGCCAGGCAAGGAGAGTCAACCAGATGTTGAGGTGAGGAATTCTAAAGTTAGATAGCACGTACGGCAGAAATGGTGCCGACATTCAATACGTGCACTTGGGATATAAAGGACTAAGATATGTTCACGTGTCACTTTCTCATTACACTCATGAAACCAAGTGTCTTAGGTAAGGTCCGTTGGAAGGCACTATTCCTAATGTAAATGGGATATAAGATGGCTGATATAGTGATGTTTTGATGCTATTGTAAAACATGATTGAGATATCAATTAACGACAAGAAAAAAAGAGGAAAAATGTTGTTCCATAATAATTTACAAGCAGCTTTCAATTCGTCTACCTCGGCAGCATTGTTTCAATAAGTGGTGGCACGGACGAAGACATCGTCGCCAGAATCGGCAAAGCAAGATACGCGTTCATAGCTTTGAAACCCATTTGGGAGTCGAAAGTTCTATCAAAACGCACGAAACTCCGTATATTCAGAAGCAACGTCAAATCCGTGCTACTCTATGGATCGGAAACCTGGCGAGTGACAGCAAAGTCTTCTGGCCGCTTGCAATCATTCCACAATAATTGCCTTTGTCGAATTCTTGGGGTAAAATGGCCAGAAAAGATAAGGAATCAAGACCTGTGGCAGATTGCTGCTGAGGACCCGATCGCCCAGCAGATCAGTAGAAGAAAGTGGAGATGGGTTGGGCATACTTTGCGGAAACCTAATGAGGACATCACGCGTCATGCTCTGGTATGGAACCCAATCGGGAAGAGACGGGTCGGACGCCCAAGGCTATCTTGGAAGCGCTCGTGTGAAGAGGAGATCCGCAAGTGTGGACTTAACTGGAACGACATCAAACTGGCTGCTATGGACAGACCAAAGTGGAGACAAGTTGCCGAGGCCCTATGTTCCTCCAGGAACTCAAAGGATTAAGTCAAGTAAGGTCAAGTTTTAAATATGATATAACTTGCACGAGAAATATTTCAGATACACCGTATAATAATCACAAATACTTTTTGAAATGATGCAGGGAACATTTCGGCTGAGATATATAAAAGACGAGTATGAAATGATAGTTTAGTTAAGGTATAACGCTTAGAAAAGAAACGTGTAAAATGCTCTCCAGCGTAGTATAGTAAGTACAGAGTTGACATAAATAATTCTGGTTAATCTAACGGAATTAAAATTACAATATTCCGTTTGTGATCATAGTCTCTGATTTCTACCACTTAGATTTATGCTAAAAGTTATAATATGCCACTTCAATGCACTTCCGGTAGTCTTGCAAATCTTAAACTTGTGAAACTCTGAATCCCCGTTCTGGAGTAACACAGCACTTGGTGTAAAATTCACAATTTTGAATAGATTATAAAACAACCGTCGAATATGAAAAACGGTTGTCTGTTTGATTACGAAACAAGTTTATTATTCTAACTGGTATTTAAATGTACACGTTTGACTTGGATAAATGATGATTATGAACACCTAAGAATTCCGAGATTTATCTTAACTAGATACTTGACTAATCTAGGCTTCGAAATTTCCAATTTTGTGTGCTGCGAACTTGTGTAAGCGAGTGAAGAGGTGCACCGATCAAAAGTCGCTACCATTTTGTTATCGTCTTCTAGCTGACCGGTGCGCTCTGGAATTGATTCACCGCTACAGTTAACAACACACGATCAATACATTGAGTGATAACTGTGCTAAATCGTGCATCACATATTCAACACGTATCCGCTTAATGGCGAAGGAAGGAAATCAGCATATGCAATGAACGATTTATTTTGTTAAAATTTATTTTTGGGGTAAACTATTTTTCTTGCATGTTGTACGTCGATATTATTTGTATATGTCAAACGAGAAACGTCGTTTCGCTACGGGCGGAAGATACTGTGATGATTCTCTCAACGATATACTTGTCCCAAAGCAGAACACGAGCGCGGCGTGAATCGTATATTCAAAATTGTGTACATATTTACATGTATGTTTAAAACAAAACAATCATGAAATATGCAGGGTTAATGTAATAAAATATACAATAATGAAAACACCATAGGAGACATAGGGATATTCAACAGCCTTTTTCGATTGCGCAGATCATATCGGATATAATCGTGAAAGTGCATGCCAGACTGAAGCTTAATTCGTTGCTGGGTAATGATTCGAAAGAAAAGAAGCAGATTCAGACGAATTCTGCGTATCCATAGTGGTTCGACATTCAGCAAATTACACCTTTCCAGATAAGGCAAGGGGTTTGAATAGCCAAAGTTATTTTGCTGAAAGTACGTTGAAGTCTCTCTAAGAGAAAACAATCACGCCTACCCATGTGAGAATAGATGATATTACAATAATCGAGAATTGGTAGGACCTTCATCTTATATAATGCTATTTTACTCTCGCGTAAGAGGAATTTATGGTTAATTAGCCTGAAGTTTTGTCTTGCTCTCGCAATGAGGTGTCTAGCTTGTTCATTAAAATTGAGAGAAGGGGAGTATCTAAATCCAAGGTCCCTAATTTCTGCAGAAGGTGTGATGGTTGAGCCATTTATCGTGAGTGTGTTAGAAGGGATTGCACAACGTAATCCCATATATTGTGTCTTAGAAGCAAAAAAATTCTAATCCTCATTGTGAGCCCCGGCTAGATAGAGAGGCAAGATCATGGGTAAGGGATATCAGAGCCTGTGACACTTTACCAGGAGGAGATGTTATGACGGCTTTTATGTCATCCGCGAAGATAAATAGCTTAGAGTGATCTACAACATTTTGTAGATCATTAACATAGATAAGAAAAAGAAGTGGACCTAGAACGCTGCCTTAAATTACGCCACTTGGAATCGGCTGATTAGTTGAGGTAACACCATTAACGTGAACCGAAAAGGTGCGGTCAGATAGAAAAGAACGGAACTAGCTCAATAAAGGCCCATCAATACCTAAACACGATAACTTCAAAAGGAGTAGCGTATGAGGAACCCGATCGAAAGCTTTGCTTATGTCCAAGAATACAACAATCACTGCTAGTCCTTGTTCAAGGGAAGCCGTTATGAGATCCAAGTATTCTAACTGGCAGGTTACACAAGACTTTTGGCTAAGGAATCCATGTTGGACTGGAGAGAACGTTTCTGGACCAAGGTAGCCCAACAAAGAATTTTTGATTAACCTTTCAAACAATCTAGACAGAATAGGAGTATGATTAATAGGGCGATAATTCGTAACGAGGTTCGAATTACCAGATTTTAAACGTGGGATAATAAGAGAGTGTTTCCAATGAGTTGGAAAAATTCCACATTTGAGAGAAATATTGGAAAGATTTAATAAAAGTAAAGGAAAGTCTTCATTATCGTTGTGTAAGATGGCTGAAATAAAACCTACATCATCAGGCTTATAAGAAATTTTACTTCGACGAGAAATGTCTTTTACTTCTTTCACAGAAAAAGTAAAGGAGTCAATAGTATTTAAAGGAGTGCTATTGTTTGCTGGTGGATGGTAAGGGTTGTTATTGAACGAGCTGCTGAAGAATAAAGAGAAAGCCTGACTTATTGTGACCGCATCAGAAGTGACTATTTCTTTATCATCTTCGTGGTATATTATGGAGGGAATATCATGTGTTGACCGGATACACCTGGTCTTCGAAAGGTAATTTAATGATTTCGTCATTGAGTCACTGCTTAAAGCCTTTCTTTCTTGGCTTTTTAGAAGACGAATCTTAACATTTGAAAGAGAGTTACAGACTTCGTGTCTGCGCATAACCGAAAATAAATCTAACTTATGGTTCACAGAAGCAGAAAGTCGAGCTATCTTTTTCTCCAGAAGGTTTATTGGGTCCAGCTTACGCTTCCTAATATGAGAAGAAGACGAACTTCGAAGACATGCTGAGATGTTATCATGAAAAATCGAGGAGATGCGCTTGAAGTTTGAGGAGAGAAAGAATTCTGTCCAGTCGTAGGTTCTAAGAATATTCGAAAACTTCGTCCAATTGATATAAACTGTCTCATCTTTGCGTATATGTGCTGGTTTTTGCGAAAGACACAAAACGCAAGTTATCATATTATGGTCGCAACCGGGTAGTGGAGCTAAGACTTCAACGTTGGTGGGATCAGTGCCTAAAGTAAAAATCAAATCTAAAACGCTGGACAGCCTCGTAGGCTTCTTCACAGTTTGTGTGAAACCTAAAAGATGAATCGTTTTGGATGCTGCAAACGCCGAAGAAAACTGGTTTTGAGGATCCAGTCACTGGAGTTCACTCCTACCAAAGATTATTAGGAGAAGTTACTCCGAGTCACACAGGACAACGCTTGTAGACCACGAGCTGGATTTGGTTGTCAGAAGCCATAAGAGAAGCGCGTCGTTTGAGAATTTCCGGAAATGAGAGCTTATTCGCAAAACCACTTCTTCTATGAACAACCATGAAATCAACGAATTAGTATCGTCCGTTTAAAATGGGATGGTAAACGCTGGTATTTCAAATAGTGACAAGAAACTCATTATTATGCTAGTGTATTTCTTGTTCGTAAGCTAATTGATTTGACTTATAATTCGAGCATTGTCATCCTTCACACTTCAAACACGTCAACACTTTTGTTTTAACATTCGACTTTGACCCGCTGTGTTGGTTGGTCAACCCATATTTTTCTATGGTGAGTGTAAATTTGCCAAAGAATAGAAAAAACACGTTATGCGCATATGAAAAGCAACACATAATCGCAAATAGAAGCAGAACACTGTCAGTGTACCGTAAATCACCCTTTAACAACTACAATGCCCGTCAGATCTACCCAGTGTTAGCCTACACTGTATCTGATGGGAAGACCTTACGAGGAGATCAGATAGGTTGGACGACCACAATAGTTGTTGCTGGCTCCTTCTCGACCGGGTAAGCATGACGCTACGCAAATTTGTGCCAGACTGGAGAGACATTCATGGAGACTTAATCGCGATCGGTCAAACGGGGGTCGGTAGCTCAGGTCATAAGGCATGATACTACAATGTGAAGGTCCTGGGTTCGAGTCAGACCCGAGACAGGATATGCACTGCTGATGAGCTCTAAGAAGAGCGAAACTCGAGTCCAGTGCTTCTAATGTGGATCTTGTGATAAGCTTTGTGAATATTTCGATAGACTTGGTACTGATCAGTAGACACAAAAACATGAACAAATTCTCCAAAACACCCATCAACACCTATTGTGAAATTTTGTGAAATTCGGTGCCTAAGAAGCCACACGTTGTATTATGTTTTTGCATAAACAATGACTGTCGGAGAAATCATGCACTCACTGTTTAAAACAGGTTTCAAATAATAAAACAAATCACACACCTTTTAAGATAAAAACACTGATTCAGCGATATTTTGAATGAATACACGGTAGTGTCCGAGGTCAATCTTTACGATGATCAAAACATGGTGATAATAACAATCGGTGCACCGATCAAAAGTCGCTACCATTTTGTTATCGTCTTCTAGCTGACCGGTGCGCTCTGGAATTGATTCACCGCTACAGTTAACAACACACGATCAATACATTGAGTGATAACTGTGCTAAATCGTGCATCACATATTCAACACGAATCCGCTTAAACGTGAAGGAAGGATATCAGCATATGCAATGAACGATTTATTTTGTTAAAATTTATTTTTGGGGTAAACTATTTTTCTTGCATGTTGTACGTCGATATTATTTGTATATGTCAAACGAGAAACGTCGTTTCGCTACGGGCGGAAGATACTGTGATGATTCTCTCAACGATATACTTGTCCCAAAGCAGAACACGAGCGCGGCGTGAATCGTATATTCAAAATTGTGTACATATTTACATGTATGTTTAAAACAAAACAATCATGAAATATGCAGGGTTATTGTAATAAAATATACAATAATGAAAACACCATAGGAGACATAGGGATATTCAACAGCCTTTTTCGATTGCGCAGATCATATCGGATATAATCGTGAAAGTGCATGCCAGACTGAAGCTTAATTCGTTGCTGGGTAATGATTCGAAAGAAAAGAAGCAGATTCAGACGAATTCTGCGTATCCATAGTGGTTCGACATTCAGCAAATTACACCTTTCCAGATAAGGCAAGGGGTTTGAATAGCCAAAGTTATTTTGCTGAAAGTACGTTGAAGTCTCTCTAAGAGAAAACAATCACGCCTACCCATGTGAGAATAGATGATATTGCAATAATCGAGAATTGGTAGGACCTTCATCTTATACAATGCTATTTTACTCTCGCGTAAGAGGAATTTATGGTTAATTAGGCTAAAGTTTTGTCTTGCTCTCGCAATAAGGTGTCTGGCTTGTTCATTAAAATTGAGAGAAGAGGAGTATCTAAATCCAAGGTCCTTAATTTCTGCAGAAGGTGTGATGGTTGAGCCATTTATCGTGAGTGTGCTAGAAGGGATTGAACAACGTAATCCCATATATTGTGTCTTAGAAGCAGAAAATTCTAATCCCCATTGTGAGCCCCAGGTAGATTAAGAGGCAAGATCACGGTTAAGGGATATCAGAGCCTGTGACACTTCACCAGGAGGAGATGTTAAGACTACATCTATGTCATACGCGAAGATAAATAGCTTAGAGTGATCTACAACATTTTGTAGATCATTAACATAGATAAGAAAAAGAAGTGGACCTAGAACGCTGCCTTAAATTACGCCACTTGGAATCGGCTGATTAGTTGAGGTAACACCATTAACGTGAACCGAAAAGGTGCGTTCAGATAGAAAAGAACGGAACTAGCTCAATAAAGGCCCATGAATACCTAAACACGATAACTTCAAAAGGAGTAGCGTATGAGGAACCCGATCGAAAGCTTTGCTTATGTCCAAGAATACAACAATCACTGCTAGTCCTTGGTCAAGAGAAGCCGTTATGAGATCTAAGTATTCTAATTGGCAGGTTACACAAGACTTTTGGCTAATGAATCCATGTTGGACTGGAGAGAACGCATCTGGACCAAGGTAGCCCAACAAAGAATTTTTGATTAACCTTTCAAATAACCTAGACAGAATAGGAGTATGATTAATAGGGCGATAATTCATAACGAGGTTCGAATTACCAGATTTCAAACGTGGGATAATAACAGAGTGTTTCCAATGAGTTGGAAAAATTCCACATTTGAGAGAAATATTGAAAAGATTTAATAAGAGTAAAGGAAAGTCTCCATTATCGTTGTGTAAGATGGCTGAAATAAAACCTACATCATCAGGCTTATAAGAGATTTTACTTCGACGAGAAATGTCTTTTACTTCTTTTACAGAAAAAGTAAAGGAGTCAATAGTATTTAAGGGAGTGCTATTGTTTGCTGGTGGATGGTAAGGGTTGTTATTGAACGAGCTGCTGAAGAATAAAGAGAAAGCCTGACTTATTGTGACCGCATCAGAAGTGACGATTTCTTTATCATCTTCGCGGTATATTATGGAGGGAATATCATGTGTTGACCGGATACACCTGATCTTCGAAATGTAATTTAATGATTCCTTCATTGAGTCACTGCTTAAAGCCTTTCTTTCTTGGCGTTCTAGAAGACGAATCTTAACATTTGAAAGAGAGTTACAGAGTTCGTGTCTGCGCATAACCGGAAATAAATCTAACTTATGGTTCACAGAAGCAGAAAGTCGAGCTATCTTTTTCTCCAGAAGGTTTATTGGGTCCCGCTTACGCTTCCTAATATGAGAGGAAGACGAACTTCGAAGGCATGCTTAGATGTTATCATGAAAAATCCAGGAGATGCGCTTGAAGTTTCAGGAAAGAAAAAATTCTGTCCAGTCGTAGGTTCTAAGAATATTCGAAAATTTCGTCCAATTGATATGAACTTTCTCATCTTTGCGTATATGTGCTGGTTTTTGCGAAAGACGCAAAACGCAAGTTATCATATTATGGTCCCAACCGGGTAGTGGAGCTAAGATTTCAACGTTGGTGGGATCAGTGCCTAAAGTAAAAATCAAATCTAAAACTCTGGACAGCCTCGTAGGCTTCTTCACAGTTTGTGTAAAACCTAAAAGATGAATCGTTTTGGATGCTGCAAACGCCGAAGAAAACTGGTTTTGAGGATCCAGTCACTGGAGTTCACTCCTACCAAAGATTATTAGAAGAAGTTACTCCGAGTCACACAGGACAACGCTTGTAGACCACGAGCTGGATTTGGTTGTCAGAAGCCATAAGAGAAGCGCGTCGTTTGAGAATTTCCGGAAATGAGAGCTTATTCGCAAAACCACTTCTTCTATGAACAACCATGAAATCAACGAATTAGTATCGTCCGTTTAAAATGGGATGGTAAACGCTGGTATTTCAAATAGTGACAAGAAACTCATTATTATGCTAGTGTATTTCTTGTTCGTAAGCTAATTGATTTGACTTATAATTCGAGCATTGTCATCCTTCACACTTCAAACACGTCAACACTTTTGTTTTAACATTCGACTTTGACCCGCTGTGTTGGTTGGTCAACCCATATTTTTCTATGGTGAGTGTATATTTGCCAAAGAATAGAAGAAACACGTTATGCGCATATGAAAAGCAACACATAATCGCAAATAGAAGCAGAACACTGTCAGTGTACCGTAAATCACCCTTTAACAACTACAATGCCCGTCAGATCTACCCAGTGTTAGCCTACACTGTATCTGATGGGAAGACCTTACGAGGAGATCAGATAGGTTGGACGACCACAATAGTTGTTGCTGGCTCCTTCTCGACCGGGTAAGCATGACGCTACGCAAATTTGTGCCAGACTGGAGAGACATTCATGGAGACTTAATCGCGATCGGTCAAACGGGGGTCGGTAGCTCAGGCCATAAGGCATGAGACTACAATGTGAAGGTCCTGGGTTCGAGTCAGACCCGAGACAGGATATGCACTGCTGATGAGCTCTAATAAGAGCGAAACTCGAGTCCAGTGCTTCTAATGTGGATCTTGTGATAAGCTTTGTGAATATTTCGATAGACTTGGTACTGATGAGTAGACACAAAAACATGAACAAATTCTCCAAAACCCCCATCAACACCTTTTGTGTATTTTTGTGAAATTCGGTGCGTAAGAAGCCACACGTTGTATTATGTTTTTGCATAAACAATGACTGTCGGAGAAATCATCTGTTTAAAACCGGTTTCAAACAAATCGCACACCTTTTAAGATAAAAACACTGATTCAGCGTTATTTTGAATGAATACACGGTAGTGTCCGAGGTCAATCTTTACGATGATCAAAACGCGATGACAATAACAACCGGTGCACTGAACCAAAGTTGCTAACGCTGTGTTAATCGTGATCTAAGTTGCCGGTGCGTTCTGGAATTGATTTACCGCTATAATGAACAACACACGATCAACACATTGAATGATGATTGTGCTAAATCGTGCATCACATATTCAACACGAATCCGCT
>JACCGJ010005813.1:0-17045 GCA_013407085.1 Atriophallophorus winterbourni
TGAATCAATCAGAGCTGACAATGCTCGATATTTCAGTCAAAAAACTACAAACGTTTCGAACCAATCTGAGAGGGACAATGTTTGAATCAATCAGAGATGACAATGCTTAATATCTCTGTCGGAAAACTACAAACGTTTCGAATCAATCTGAGATCGACAATGTGTAAACCAATCAGTGCTCACATTGATTCATATTTCATTATAAAAACTACAAACATTCCGAATCAATCTGAGATCAACAATGTTTGAACTAATCAGAGCTGGCAATGCCTTATATTTAAGTGCGGAAACAACAAACGTTCTGAACCAATCTGAGATCAACAATGTTTAAATCAATCAAAGCTAAAAATGCTTAATATTTCGCTTCATTAAACTACAAACGATTCCAACCAATCTGAAGTCGACAAAATTTTTGAATTAATCGGAGCTGACAGTGCTTAAAATATCAGTTCAGAAACTACAAACGTTTTAAATCAATCTGAGATCGACAATGTTCAAACCAATCAGAGCAGACAATGCTTGATATTTCAGTCCCAAAACTACAAACGTTTTCAACAAACCAGAACTGAGAATGCTTAATATTCCAATCTAAAAACCACGAACGTTTCAAACTAATCTGAGATGTACAATGTTTGAACCCATCACAGCTGACAATGCTCAATATTTCAGTCCGAAAACTGCAAACGTTTTGAACCAATCTGAGATCGATAAATTTCGAACAAATCAGAGCAGACAATGCCCGATATTTCAGTCAAACAGCTACAAACGTTTTGAACCAATTAAAAATGACAATGTTTGAAACAACCAGAGCTGGCATTGCTCAATTTTTCAGTCCGAAAACTACAAACGTTTTGAACCAATCCAAGATCGACAATGTTTAGTCAATCAGAGCTGACAATGCTCAATATTTCAGGTAAAAAACTACGAACGTTTTTGACCAATCTAAAATCGACAAAGTTTAAACCTATCGAAGCTGACAATGCCTAATATTTCAGTATAAAAACACTACACGTTTTGAACCAATCTGAGGTAGACAATGTATAAACCAATCAGAGCTCACAATGCTAAATATTTGAGCCCAAAAACTACGAACATTCTCAACCAATCCCAGATCGACAATAATTGAACGCATCACAGCTACCAATGCTCAATATTTCGGTCCCAAAACTGCGACGAATCAGAGCTTACAATGACTAATATTCAATTACAAAACTACAAACATTTTCCACAAATCTGGAATCGACAATGTTCAAATCAATCAGAGCTGATAATGCTTAATATTTCAGTCTGAAAACTACAAACGTTTTGAACCAATGTTAGATCGAGAATCTTTGTACTAATCAGAGCTGACAATGCTTGATATTTCAGTCCGGAAACTACAAACGTTTTGAACCAATCTAAAATCGACAATGTTTGAATCAATCATAGCTGACAATGCTCAATATTTCAAATAACAAACTAATAACGTTTTTAACCAATCTGAAATCGAACAATGTTTAAATTAATCAGAGCTCACAATGCCTTATATTCAAGTCCAAAAACTACAAACATTATCAACAAATCTGAGATTGACAATGTTTAAATCAATCAGAGCTGACAATGCTTAATATTTCAGCCTAAAATCTACAAACGTTTTGAATCAATGTTAGATCGAGAATCTTTGTACTAATCAGAGCTGACAATGCTTGATATTTCAGTCCGGAAACTACAAACGTTTTGAACCAATCTGAAATCGACAATGTTTGAATCTATCAGAGCTGACAATGCTCAATATTTCAATTAACAAACTAATAAAGTTTTTAACCAATCTGAAATCAACAATGTTTAAACCAATCAAACCTGACAATGCCTAATATTTCAGTTTCAAAACTACGCACGTTTTGATCCAATGTTAGATCGAGAATCTTTGTACTAAACAGAGCTTACGATGCCTGATATTTCAGTCAAACGCTACGGACGTTTTGAACCAATTGAGAATGACAATGTTTGAAACAGTCCGAAAACTACAAACGTTTTGAAACAATCCACGATCGACAATGTTTGAATTAATCAAAGCTGGCAATGCTCAATATTTCAGGTAAAAAACTACGAACGTTTTTGACCAATCTAAAATCGACAAAGTTCAAAACTATCGAAGCTGACAATGCCTAATATTTCAGTCTTAAAACACTACACGTTTTCAAACAATCTGAGGTAGACAATGTATCAACCAATCAGAGCTCACAATGCTTAATATTCAAGTCCAAAAACTACGAACATTTTAAACCAATGTCAGATCGACAATATTTCAACCCATCAAAGCTAACAATGCTCAATATTTCGTTCCCAAAACTGCGACCGTTTTGAATCAATCTGAGATCGATATTATTCGAACAAATCAGAGCAGACAATGCCTAATATTTCAGTCAATTAAGAATGACAATGTTTGAAACAACCAAAGCTGGAAATGCTTAACATTTCGGTCTAAAAACTACAAATGTTTTGAACCAATGTTAGATCGAGAATCTTTGTACTAATCAGAGCTGACAATGCTCCATATTTCAGTCTAGAATCTACAAACGTTTTGAACCAATCTGAGATAGACAATGTTTGAACCAATTAGAGCTGACAATGCTCGATATTTCAGAGAGGAAAAATACCGAACGTTTTCAACCAACCTAAAATCGACAAGATTTGAACCAATCAGAGCTGACAATGCTCAATATTTCAAATAAAAAATTACGAACCTTTTCAACCAATCTGAAATCGACAATTTTTGAACCAATCGAAGCCTAATTTTACAGTCCAAAAACACTAAACGTTTTGAACCAATCTGAGGTCGACAGTGTTTAAACCAATCATCGCTTACAATGCCTAATATTCAAGTCCAAAAACTACAAACATTTTTAACAAATCTGAGATCGACAAAGTTTAAATTAATCAGAGCTGACAATGCCTAATATTTCAGTCTAAAAACTACAAACGTTTTGAACCAGTGTTAGATCGAGAATCGTTGTACTAATCATAGCTGACAATGCTTGATATTTCAGTCAGAAAACTACGACCGTTTTGAACCAATCTAAGATCGACAATGTTTGAATCAATCAGAGCTGACAATGCTCAATATTTCAGTTAAAAAACTACGCACGTTTTGATCCAATGTTAGATCGAGAATCTTTGTACTATTTGGAGCTGACAATGCCTGATATTTCAGTCCAAAAACTACATACGTTCTGAACCAATCTGAGATCGACAATGTTTGAATCAATCAGAGCTGACAATGCTCAAAATTTCAATTAGAAAACTACGAACGTTTTTCAACCAATCTGAAATCAACAACGTTTAAACCAATCAAAGCTGACAATGCCTATTATTTCAGTCCAAAAACACTAAAGGTTTTGAACCAATTTGCGATCGACAATGTTCAAAACTATCAGAGCTGACAATGCTTAATATTTCAATTTCAAAACTACGCACGTTTTGATCCAATGGTAGACCGGGAATCTTTGTACTAATCAGAGCTGACAATGCCTGATGTTTCAGTCAAAAAGCTACAAACGTTTTGAACCAATTGAGGATGACAATGTTTGAAACAACCAGAGCTGGCATTGCTTGATTTTTCAGTCCGAAAACTACAAACGTTTTGAACCAATCTACGATCGACAATGTTTGAATCAATCAAAGCTGACAATGCTCAATATTTCAGGTACAAAACTACGAACGTTTTTAAACAATCTAAAATCGACAAAGTTCAAACCTATCGAAGCTGAAAATGCCTAATAATTCAGTCTAAAAACACTAAACGTTTTGAACCAGTCTGATGTGGAAAATGTTTGAACCAATCAGAGCTTACAATGCCTTATATTCAAGTTCAAAAACTACAAACATTTTCAATAAATCTGAGATCGACAATGTTTAAATCAATCAAAGCTGACAATGCCTAATATTTCATTCTAAAACTACAAACGTTCAGAACCAATGTTAGAACGAGAATCTTTGTACTAATCAGAGCTGACAATGCCTATAAATTCAGTCCAGAAACACTAAACGTTTTGAACCAATCTGAGATCGACAATGTTCAAAACTATCAGAGCTGACAATGCTTAATATTTCAGTTTCAAAACTACGCACGATTTGATCCAATGGTAGATCGGGATTCTTTGTACTAATCAGAGCTGGCAATGCCTGATAATTCAGTCAAAAAGCTACAAACGTTTTGAATCAATCTGAGATCAACAATGACCAAACTAATCAGAGCTGACAATGCCTAATATTTTAGTCCCAAAACTACAAACGTTTTCAACAAACCAGAGCTGAGAATGCTTAATATTTCAGTCTAAAAACTAGGAACGTTTTAAGCGAATCTGAGATCACAAATTTCCGAATCAATTAAGTCTGACAATGCTTGATATTTAAGTATGAAAACTACAAACGTTTCGAACCAATCTGAGATCGACAATGTTTGAACCATCCAGATGTGACGATGCTTTATATTTCAGTCCAAAAACTACAAACGTTTTGAACTAATCTCAGATCGACAATGTTTGAACCAATCAGAGCTGAAAGAGCTTAATATTTCAGTCTAAAAACTAGGAACGTTTTAAGCGAATCTGAGATCACAAATTTTCGAATCAATTAGAGCTGACAATGCTTGATATTTTAGTATGAAAACTACAAACGTTTCGAACCAATCTGAGATCGACAATGTTTGAACCATCCAGATGTGACGATGCTTTATATTTCAGTCCAAAAACTACAAATGTTTTGAACCGATTTGAGATCGACCATGTTTGAACCAATTGGAGCTGGAAGAGCTTAATATTTCAGTCCAAAAATTAGGAACTTTTTAAGCTAATCTGAGATCAAAAAATTTCGAATCAATCAGAGCTGACAATGCTTGATATTTCAGTTTGGAAACTACAAACGTTTCCAACCAATCTGAAATCGACAATGTTCCAACCATTCAGAGCTGACAATACTTAATATTTCAGTCCAAAAACTACAAACGATTTGAACCTATCTAAGATCGATAAAATGTTTGAACCAATCGGAGCTGACAATGCTTGATATTTTAGTCCAAAAACTACAAACGTTTTCAACAAACCAGAGCTGAGAATGCTTAATATTTCAGTCTAAATACCACAAACGTTCTAAACTAATCTGAGATCGACAATGTTTGAAACAATCAGAGCTGGAGGAGCTTAATATTTCAGTCCAAAAACTAGAAACATTTTAAGCAAATCTGAGATCGAAAATTTTCGGATCAATCAGAGCTGACAATGCTTGATATTTTAGTTTGAAAACTACAAACGTTTTGAACCAATCTGAGATCGACAATGTTTGGACCATTCAGAGGTTACAATACTTCATATTTCAGTCTAAAAACTACAAATGTTTCAAACCAATCTGAGGTTGACTATGTTTGAACCAATTGGAGCTGACAATGCCCAATATTTAAGTCGAAGAACTACAAACCGTTTGAACAAATATGAGACCGACAATGTTTGAACCAGTCAGAGCTGACAATGTTCAATATTTGAGTTCAAAAATAACAAACGTTTTGAACCAATCTGTAATCGACAATATTTGAACTATTCAGAGCTGGAAATGCTTGATAATTCAGTCCTGGAACTACAAACGTTTCCAACAAACCAGAGCTGATAATGCCTTAAATATCAGTCCAAAAACTACGAACGTTTTGAATCAATCTGAGATCGACAATGTGTGAATCAATCAGAGCTGGCAATGCTCAATATTCCAATTAAAAAACTACGCACGTTCTGATCCAATGTTAGATCGAGAATCTTTGTACTAATCAGAGCTGACAATGCCTGATATTTCAGTCAAAGAGCTACAAACATTTTGGACCAATTGAGAACGACAATGTTTGAAAAAACCAGAGCTGGCATTGCTTAATTTTTCAGTCTCAAAACTACGAACGTTTTGAACCAATGTTATATCGAAAATCTTCGTAGGGATCAGAGCTCACAATTCTTGATATTCCAGTCCGAAAACTACAAACGTTTTGAGCCAATCTAAGTTCGACAATGTTTAAATCAATCAGAGCTGAAAATGCTCAATATATCAAGTGAAAAACTACGAACGTTTTAACCAATCTAAAATAGACAAAGATTGAACCTATCAAGTTCACAATGCCTATTATTTCAGTTTAAAAACTACAAACGTTTTGAATCAATCTGAGATCGACAATGTTTGAACCAATTAAAGCTGACAATGCTCAATATTTCAGGGAGAAAATTACGAACGTTTCTAACCAATCTGCAATCGACAATTTTTGAACCATTCGAAGCTGAAAGTGCCTTATATTTCAGTCCAAAAACACTAAACGTTTTGAACCAATCTGAGGTCGACAATGTTCAAACCAATCAGAGCTTACAATGCCTAATATTCAAGTCCAAAAACTACGAACATTTCCAACAAATCTGAGATCGACAATGTTTGAAACATTCAGAGCTGACAATGCTTTATATTTCAGGCTGGAAACTAAAAATGTTTTGAACCAATCTGAGGTCGGCAATGTTTGAATCATTTAGAGCTGACAATGCTCAATATCTCAAACCAAACTCTACAAACGTTTTAAACCAAACTGAGATCGACAATGTTCAAACCTATCAGACCTGACAATACTTAATATTTTAGTCCAAAAACTACAGACCGTTTGAACAAATATAAGATGAACAATGTTTGAACGAAACAGAGCTGACAATGTTTAATATTTAAGTTCAGAAATAACAAACGTTTCGAACCAATATAAAATCGACAATTGTTGAACTAATCTGAGCTGACAATGCTTGATAATTCAGTCCTGGAACTACAAACGTTTCCAACAAACCAGAGCTGAGAATGCCTAAAATATCAGTACAAAAACTACAAACGTATTTAATCGATCTGAGATCGACAATGTTCGAAACAATCAAAGCTGAAAATGCTTGATATTTGAGTCCAGAAACTACAAACGTTATGAATCAATCTGAAACTGACAATGTCTAAAACAATCATAGGTGACAATTCTGAGAATTGCAGTCGAAAAACTACATACGGGTCAAACTAATCTGAGAGGGACAATGTTTGAATCAATCAGAGATGACAATGCTCAATATTTCAGAATGAAAACGACAAACATATTGAATCAATCACAGCTGACAATGCTCGATATTTCAGTCAAAAAACTACAAACGTTTCGAACCAATCTGAGAGGGACAATGTTTGAATCAATCAGAGATGACAATGCTTAATATCTCTGTCGGAAAACTACAAACGTTACGAATCAATCTGAGATCGACAATGTGTAAACCAATCAGTGCTAACATTGATCCATATTTCATTCCAAAAACTACAAACATTCCGAATCAATCTGAGATCAACAATGTTTGAACTAATCAGAGCTGGCAATGCCTTATATTTAAGTGCGGAAACAACAAACGTTTTGAACCAATCTGAGATCAACAATGTTTAAATCAATCAAAGCTAAAAATGCTTAATATTTCGCTTCATAGAACTACAAACGATTCCAACCAATCTGAAGTCGACAAAATTTTTAAATAATCGGAGCTGACAGTGCTTGAAATATCAGTCCAGAAACTACAAACGTTTCAAATCAATCTGAGATCGACAATGTTCAAACCAATCAGAGCAGACAATGCTTGATATTTCAGTCCCAAAACTACAAACGTTTTCAACAAACCAGAACTGAGAATGCTTAATATTCCAATCTAAAAACCACAAACGTTTTAAACTAATCTGAGATGGACAATGTTTGAACCCATCACAGCTGACAATGCTCAATATTTCAGTCCCAAAACTGCAAACGTTTCGAACCAATCTGAGATCGATAATTTTCGAACAAATCAGAGCAGACAATGCCTGATATTTCAGTCAATTAAGAATGACAATATTTGAAACAACCAGAGCTGGAAATGCTTAAAATTTCGGTCTAAAAACTACAAACGTTTTAAACGAATGTTAGATCGAGGATCTTTGTACTAATCAGAGCTGACAATGCTCCATATTTTAGTCTGAAAACTACAAACGTTTTGAACCAATCTGAGATCGACAATGTTTGAACCAATCAGAGCTTACAACGATCAATATTTCAGCAAAAAAATTACGAAATTTTTTAACCGATCTGAAATCGACAATATTTGAACCAATCAGAGCTGACAATGCTCAATATTTCAAATAAAAAAATTACGAACGTTTTTAACCAATCTGAAATCGACAATGTCTAAATTAATCGAAGCTGAAAATGCCCAATGTTTTAGTTCAAAAACACTTAACGTTTTGAACCAATCTGAGGTCGACAATGTTTAAATTAATCAGAGCTTACAATGCGTATTATTCAAGTCCAAAAACTACAAACATTTTCAACAAATCTGAGATCGACAATGTTTAAATCAATCAAAGCTGACAATGCTTAATATTTCAGTCTAAAAACTACAAACGTTTTGGAACAATGTTAGATCGAGAATCTTTGAACTAATCAGAGCTGACACTGCTTGATATTTCAGTCCGAAAACTACGAACGTTTTGAACCAATCTAAGATCGACAATGTAGGAATCAATCAGAGCTGACAATGCTCGATATTTCGATTGAAAAACTACTAACGTTTTTCAACCAATCTGAAATCAACAATGTTTAAACCAATCAAAGCTGACAATGCCTATTATTTCGGTCCAAAAACACTAAACGTTTCGAACCAATCTGAGATCGACAATGTTCAAAACTATCAGAGCTGACAATGCTCAATTTTTCAGTCTCAAAACTACGCACGTATTGATCCAATGGTAGATCGGGAATCTTTGTACTAATCAAAGCTGACAATGCCTGATATTTCAGTCAAAAAGCTACAAACGTTTTGAACCAATTAAGAATGACAACGTTTGAAACAACCAGAGCTGGCATTGCTCAATTTTTCAGTCCGAAAACTACAAACGTTTTGAACCAATCCAATATCGACAATGTTTAGTCAATCAGAGCTGACAATGCTCAATATTTCAGGTAAAAAACTACGAACGTTTTTGACCAATCTAAAATCGACAAAGTTTAAACCTATCGAAGCTGACAATGCCTAATATTTCAGTATAAAAACACTACACGTTTTGAACCAATCTGAGGTAGACAATGAATAAACCAATCAGAGCTCACAATGCTGAATATTTGAGTCCAAAAACTACGAACATTTTCAACCAATCTCAGATCGACAATAATTGAACGCATCACAGCTACCAATGCTCAATATTTCGGTCCCAAAACTGCGACCGTTTTGAATCAATCTGGGATCGATATTATTTGAACAAATCAGAGCAGACAATGCCTGATATTTCAGTCAATTGAGAATGACAATGTTTGAAACAACCAAAGCTGGAAATGCTTAACATTTCGGTCTGAAAACTACAAACGTTTTGAACAAATGTCAGATAGAGGATCTTTGTACTAATCAGAGCTGACAATGCTCCATATTTCAGTCTAGAAACTACAAACGTTTTGAACCAATCTGAGATCGACAATGTTTGAACCAATGAGAGCTGACAAGGCTCGATATTTCAGGGAAAAAATTACGAAAGTTTTCAACCAATCTGAAATCGACAATATTTGAACCAATCAGAGCTGACAATGCTCAATATTTCAAATAAAAAATTACGAACCATTTCAACCAATCTGAAATCGACAATTTCTGAACCAATCGAAGCCTAATATTTCAGTCCAAAAACACTAAATGTTTTGAACCAATCTGAGATCGACAATGTTTAAATTAATCAGAGCTTACAATGACCTATATTCAAGTACAAAAACTACAAACATTTTCCACAAATCTGGAATGGACAATGTTTAAATCAATCAGAGCTGATAATGCTTAATATTTCAGTCTGGAAACTACAAACGTTTTGAACCAATGTTAGATCGAGAATCTTTGTACTAATCAGAGCTGACAATGCTTGATATTTCAGTCCGGAAACTACAAACGTTTTGAACCAATCTAAAATCGACAATGTTTGAATCAATCAGAGCTGACAATGCTCAATATTTCAAATAACAAACTAATAACGTTTTTAACCAATCTGAAATCGAACAATGTTTAAACCAATCAAAGCTGACAATGCCTATTATTTCAGTTCAAAAACACTAAACGTTTTGAATTTAATCTGAGATCGACAATGTTTAAATTAATCAGAGCTCACAATGCCTGATATTCAAGTCCAAAAAATACAAAGATTTTCCACAAATCTGGAATGGACAATGTTTAAATCAATCAGAGCTGATAATGCTTAATATTTCAGTCTGGAAACTACAAACGTTTTAAACCAATGTTAGATCGAGAATCTTTGTACTAATCAGAGCTGACAATGCTTGATATTTCAGTCCGGAAACTACAAACGTTTTGAACCAATCTAAAATCGACAATGTTTGAATCAATCAGAGCTGACAATGCTCAATATTTCAAATAACAAACTAATAACGTTTTTAACCAATCTGAAATCGAACAATGTTTAAACCAATCAAAGCTGACAATGCCTATTATTTCAGTTCAAAAACACTAAACGTTTTGAATTCAATCTGAGATCGACAATGTTTAAATTAATCAGAGCTCACAATGCCTGATATTCAAGTCCAAAAACTACAAACATTATCAACAAATCTGAGATCGACAATGTTTAAATCAATCAAAGATGACAATGCTTAATATTTCAGCCTAAAAACTACAAACGTTTTGAACCAATGTTAGATCGAGAATCTTTCTACTGATCAGAGCTGACAATGCTTGATATTTCAGTCCGGAAACTACACACGTTTTGAATCAATCTAAAATCGACAATGTTTGAATCAATCAGAGCTGACAATGCTCAATATTTTAAATAACTAACTAATAACGTTTTTAACCAATCTGAAATCGAACAATGTTTAAACCAATCAAAGCTGACAATGCCTATTATTTCAGTTCAGAAACACTAAACGTTTTGAAACCAATCTGAGATCGACAATGTTTAAATTAATCAAAGCTCACAATGCCTGATATTCAAGTCTAAAAACTACAAACATTATTAACAAATCTGAGATCGACAATGTTTAAATCAATCAGAGCTGACAATGCCTAATATTTCAGTTTCAAACCTACGCACGTTTTGATCCAATGTTAGATCGAGAATCTTTGTACTAAACAGAGCTTACAATGCCTGATATTTCAGTCAAACAGCTACGGACGTTTTGAACCAATTAAGAATGACAATGTTTGAAACAACCAGAGCTGGCATTGCTCAATTTTTCAGTCCGAAAACTACAAACGTTTTGAAACAATTCACGATCGACAATGTTTGAATTAATCAGAGCTGACAATGCTCAATTTTTCAGGTAAAAAACTACGAACGTTTTTGACCAATCTAAAATCGACAAAGTTTAAACCTATCGAAGCTGACAATGCTTAATATTTCAGTCTAAAAACACTACACGTTTTAAAACAATCTGAGGTAGACAATGTATCAACCAATCAGAGCTCACAATGCTTAATATTCAAGTCCAAAAACTACGAACATTTTGAACCAATGTCAGATCAACAATATTTGAACCCATCAAAGCTAACAATGCTAAATACTTCGGTTCCAAAACTGCGACCGTATTGAATCAATCTGAGATCGATATTAATCGACCAAATCAGAGCAGACAATGCCTAATATTTCAGTCAATCAAGAATGACAATGTTTGAAACAACCAAAGCTGGAAATGCTTAACATTTCGGTCTCAAAACTACAAACGTTTTGAACCAATGTTAGATCGAGAATCTTTGTACTAATCAGAGCTGACAATGCTCCATATTTCAGTCTAGAATCTACAAACGTTTTGAACCAATCTGAGATCGACAATGTTTGAACCAATTAGAGCTGACAATGCTCGATATTTCAGAGAGGAAAAATAACGAACGTTTTCAACCAATCTAAAATCGACAATATTTGAACCAATCAGAGCTGACAATGCTCAATATTTCGAATAAAAAATTACGAACCTTCTCAACCAATCTGAAATCGACAATTTTTGAACCAATCGAAGCCTAATTTTTCAGTCCAAAAACACTAAAAGTTTTGAACCAATCTGAGGTCGACAGTGTTTAAACCAATCATCGCTTACAATGCCTAATATTCAAGTCCAAAAACTACAAACATTTTTAACAAATCTGAGATCGACAAAGTTTAAATTAATCAGCGCTGACAATGCTTAATATTTCAGTCTAAAAACTACAAACGTTTTGAACCAGTGTTAGATCGAGAATCTTTGTACTAATCAGAGCTGACAATGCTTGATATTTCAGTCAGAAAACTACGAACGTTTTGAACCAATCTAAGATCGACAATGTTTGAATCAATCAGAGCTGACAATGCTCGATATTTCAGTTAAAAAACTACGCACGTTTTGATCCAATGTTAGATCGAGAATCTTTGTACTATTTGGAGCTGACAATGCCTGATATTCCAGTCAAAAAGCTACAAACATTTTGGACCAATTAAGAATGACAATGTTTGAAACAACCTGAGCTGGCATTGCTTAATTTTTCAGTCTCAAAACTACGCACGTTTTGAACCAATGTTATATCGAGAATCTTCGTAGTGATCAGAGCTGACAATGCTTGATATTCCAGTCCGAAAACTACAAACGTTTTGAACCAATCTAAGATCGACAATGTTTGAATCATCAGAGCTTTTCAATTAATCAAAGATGACAATGCTCAATATTTCAGGTACAAAACTACGAACGTTTTTAAACAATCTAAAATCGACAAAGTTTAAACCTATCCAGCTGACAATGCCTAATATTTCATTCTAAAAACTACAAACGTTCAGAAATAATGTTAGAACGAGAATCTTTGTACTAATCAGAACTGACAATGCCTATAATTTCAGTCCAAAAACACTAAACGTTTTGAACCAATCTGAGATCGACAATGTTCAAAACTATCACACCTGACAATGCTTAATATTTCAGTTTCAAAACTACGCACGTTTTGATCCAATGGTAGATCGGGATTCTTTGTACTAATCAGAGCTGACAATGCCTGATAATTCAGTCAAAAAGCTACAAACGTTTTGAATCAATCTGAGATCAACAATGATCAAACCAATCAGAGCTGACAGTGCTTAATATTTTAGTCTCAAAACTACAAACGTTTTCAACAAACCAGAGCTGAGAATGCCTAATATTTCAGTCTAAATACCACAAACGTTTTAAACTAATCTCAGATCGACAATGTTTGAACCAATCAGAGCTGAAAGAGCTTAATATTTCAGTCTAAAAACTAGGAACGTTTTAAGCGAATCTGAGATCACAAATTTTCGAATCAATCAGAGCTGACAATGCTTGATATTTTAGTATGAAAACTACAAACGTTTCGAACCAATCTGAGGTCGACAATGTTCGAACCATCCAGAGGTGACGATGCTTTATATTTCAGTCCAAAAACTACAAATGTTTTGAACCAATTTGAGATCGACCATGTTTGAACCAATTGGAGCTGGAAAGGCTTAATATTTCAGTCCAAAAATTAGGAACTTTTTAAGCTAATCTGAGATCAAAAATTTTCGAATCAATCAGAGCTGACAATGCTTGATATTTCAGTTTGGAAACTACAAACGTTTCCAACCAATCTGAAATCGACAATGTTTGAACCATTCAGAGCTGACAATACTTAATATTTCAGTCCAAAAACTACAAACCGTTTGAACAAATATAAGATCGACAATGTTTGAACAAATCAGAGAAGACATTGTTTAATATTTGAGTTCAAAAATTACAAACGTTTTGAACCGATCTGAAATCGACAATATTTGAACTTATCAGAGCTGACAATGCTTGATAATTCAGTCCTGGAACTACAAACGTTTCCAACAAACCAGAGCTGAGAATGCCTAAAGTATCAGTCCAAAAACTACTAACGTATTTAATCAATCTGAGATCGACAATTTTCGAAACAATCGAAGCTGAAAATGCTCGATATTTCAGTCCAGAAACTACAAACGTTTTGAACAAATCTGAGAGGGACAATGTTTGAATCAATCAGAGATGACAATGCCTAATATCTCTGTCGGAAAACTACGACCGTTTCGAACCGATTTGGGATCGAAAATTTGTAAACCAATCAGAGCTCTCATTGATCCATATTTCATTCCAAAAACTACAAACGTTCCAAATAAATCTGAGATCAACAATGTTTGAACTAATCAGAGCTGGCAATGCATAATATTTGAGTGCGAAAACAACAAACGTTTTGAACCAATCTGAAATCGAGAATGTTTAAACCAATCAACGCCAAAAATACTTAATATTTCGCTTCAAAAAACTACAAACGATTCAAACCAATCTAAAGTCGACAAAATTTTTGAATTAATCGAAGCTGACAATGCATAAAATATCAGTCCAATAACTACAAACGTTTTGAATCAATCTGAGATCGACAATGTTCAAACCAATCAGAGCTGACAAGGCTTAATATTTTAGTCCCAAAACTACAAACGTTTTTAACAAACCAGAGCAGAGAATGCCTAATATTTCAATCTAAAAACCACAAACGTTTCAAACTATCCTGAGATGGACAATGTTTGAAAAAGTCGGAGCAGAGAGAGAGCTCAATATTTCAGTCCGAAAACTAGGAACCTTCGAAGCCAATCTGAGATCGACAATGTTCGAGACAATCAGAACTGAAAATGCTAAATATATCACTTCGAAAACTACAAACGATTTGAACCTATCTAAGATCGATAAAATGTTTGAACCAATCGGAGCCTACAATGCTTGATATTTTAGTCCAAAAACTACAAACGTTTTCAACGAACCAGAGCTGAGAATGCTTAATATTTCAGTCTAAATACCACAAACGTTTCAAACTAATCTGAGATCGACAATGTTTGAACCAATCAGAGCTGGAGGAGCTTAATATTTCAGTCCAAAAACTAGAAACGTTTTAAGCAAATCTGAGATCAAAAATTTTTGAATCAATCAGAGCTGACAATGCTTGATATTTTAGTTTGAAAACTACGAACGTTTCGAACCAATCTGAGATCGACAATGTTTGGACCATTCAGAGGTGACAATACTTCATATTTCAATCTAAAAACTACAAATGTTTCAAACCAATCTGAGGTCGACAATGTTTGAACCAATTAAAGCTGACAATGCTCAATATTTAAGTCCAAAAACTAAAAACCGTTTGAAAAAATATAAGACCGACAATGTTTGAACCAATCAAAGCTGACAATGTTCAATATTTGAGTTCAAAAATAACAAACGTTTTGAACCAATCTGTAATCGACAATATTTGAACTATTGAGAGCTGAAAATGCTTGATAATTCCATCCTGGAACTACAAACGTTTCCCACAAACCGGAGCTGATAATGCCTAAAATATCAGTCAAAATAACTAAAAACGTTTTGAATCAATCTGAGATCGACAATGTTCGAAACAATCAGAGCTGAAAATGCTTGATATTTCAGTCCAGAAACTACAAACGTTATGAATTACTCTGAGATTGACAATGTTTGAACCAATCAGAGCTGACAATGCTTAATATTTTAGTCCAAAAACTACAAACGTTTCCAACAAACCAGAGCTGAGAATGCCTAAAATATCAGTCCAAAAACTACAAACGTTTTGAATCAATCTGAGATCGACAATGTTCGAAACAATCATAGCTGAAAATGCTTGATATTTCAGACCAGAAACTACAAACGTTATGAATCAATCTGAAATTGACAATGTTTGAACCAATCAGAGCTGACAATGCTGAAAATTGCAGTCGAAAAACTACATACGGGTCGAACCAATCTGAGAGGGACAATGTTTGAATCAATCAGAGATGACAATGCTCAATATTTCAGTATGAAAACGACAAACATCTTAAATCAATCAGAGATGACAATGCTCAATATTTCAGTCGGAAAACTACAAACGTTTCGAATCGATCTGGAATCGACAATGTGTAAACCAATCAGAGCTCACAATAATCCATATTTCATTACAAAAACTACAAACGTTTCGAATCAATCTGAGATCAACAGTGTTTGAACTAATCAGAGCTGTCAATGTTTAATATTCCAGTCCAAAAACTACAATCGTTATGAACCAATCTGAGATGTACAATGTTCGAACCAATCAGAGCTGACAATGCTTAACATTACAGTCCAAGAACAACAGAGGATTTGAACCAATCTGAGGAGAACAATGTTTGAACAAACCAGAACTGACAATGCTTAATATTTAAGTTCGAAAACAACAAACGTTTTGAACCAATCTGAGATCGAGAATGTATAAACCAATCAAAGCTAGAAATGCTCAGTGTTTCACTTCAAAAACTACAAACGTTCACATCAATCTGAAGTCGACAGAAGTTTCGAACTAATCGGAGCTGACAATAATTATAACATCGGTCCAAAAAACTACATACGTTTTGAAGCAATCTAATATCGACAATGTTTAAACCAATCAGAGCTGATAATGCTTAATATTTTAGTCCAAAAACTACAAACGTTTTTAACAAACCAGAGCTGAGAATGCCTACTTTTTCAGTCTGAAAACCACCAACGTTTCAAACTAATCTGGGATGGACAATGTTTGAACCAATCAGAGCTGAGACAGCTCATAATTTCAGTCCAAAAACTAGGAACGTTTCAAGCCAATCTGAGATCGAAACAATCAAAACTGAAAATGCTTAATATATCACTTTGAAAACTACAAACGATTAAAACCAATCTAAGATCGACAAAATGTTTGAACCAATCGGAGCTGACACGGATCGACACTGTTTACACCGAACAAGGCTGAAAATCCTGAATATTTCAGTTCACGGAACAACAAAGCTTTCGAACTAATATGAGATGAACAATGATTAAACGAATTAGAGCTGACAATGCTTATTAATTCAATCTAAAAACTACAAACGTTTTGAACCAATCTGAAATCCCTAATGTTTGAACCAATCAGAGCTGATAATGCTTAATATTTCAGTCCAAAAACTACAGATGTTTCTAACAAACCAGAGCTGAGAATGCCTTATATTTCAGTCCAAAA
>JACCGJ010005814.1:0-20670 GCA_013407085.1 Atriophallophorus winterbourni
AGTATAAATAAAATCAAAATCAATAGGACGATGATAGCTTATTAATAGTTTGGGGAAAAATTCGGATTACCTCTCATATAATCGTCAAGTTTTGATTTGAATATAGATAAACTGTTTGAGCTTACCAAATCGGAAGGTAGGGAATTCCAAGCAAAGCACACACGTACGGAATAAAAATACCTGCGGCAGTTCCGTTTAGAATGTGGTATTTCCAACTTGCAACCATGGCCACGGCTGTTGCTGGAAGTTCGAAGGTGGAATAATATATCCAGGGGGTGGGAAACAGTAGTGAGTATTTTGTATGCGAGGATGAGATCACCTCGCATTCTCCTTTGTGCAAGTGTCCTCATTTCCAGTTGTCTGAGTCGCCTGGCGAATGACATATTTTCGAGACCAATGACAAACTTAGAAGCTCTCCGGTATATGCAATCCAGGAGTAAGATGTCTTTTTGGAGCCATGGTGTCCAGGCTTGTGCGGCATAATCTAGAACCGGGTGTATATATGTATTCATCATGAGAGGAAAACACCCCGGGGGAAAACGTCCAAATATCCGCCGTAACATGCCGAGCAGCCAAGACGCGCTTTTGTAAACGGTTTCGCATTGTAGACCATTTTTCAAACTGCCGCAAATCCAGACACCGAGGTCCTTTTCTTTTTCGGTGTACTCCAGGTTAATGTCGCCGAGCTTGTATGGATAGGAAAAGCCAAGGTCACGACCAATCTGAATCATCTTCGACTTTTGCATATTCAATGAGAGTTTATTTTCAGATGACCAGTTGAACAAAGCACTCAAATCGTTTTGCAGCAAGATACAATCGTCAACATTTCTGATTTGCCTCCATACTTTTATATCGTCAGCAAACAAAACCATCTTACTATCATTTGGTAGTGGTATATCGTTCATATAGACTAGAAACAGTATTGGTCCAAGCACTGAGCCTTGTAGAACTCCGCTAGTGACATCGATGTTCTTCGATAATAGGCCGTCCACACGAACTCGGATGTGTCTGTTGCTGAGGTAATCTCTTAGCAATTCGTATAGTCTTCCAACAACACCGTGTTTCTTTAGCTTGTTCAAGAGTAAATTGTGATCAACTCTGTCGAACGCTTTAGAAATGTCCAGGTAGCACGCATGAATACAGCCCCCCCGCATCTACATTCTTCGTCCAATCGTCTAAGCTTGTCAGCAAATTTGTTAGACAAGAGAGATTTCTGCGAAATCCATGTTGGGCAACTGCCAAAAGTTGATTCGTTTCCAGATGTTGCACGATTTCTGCGGTTATTATTCGCTCAAAAACTTTTGATACCGAAGACAGCAAGGTCACCGGCCTGTAATTTTTAACATCGGAACGGCAACCACCTTTGTAAATGGGTATTATTTGTCCCAGTTTCCAGTCTTGTGGCACTACGCCAGCTTGGAGCAAATTATTAAACATGCAAGATAGAGGTTCAGATAGCTGCGCATGGCAGGTTTTGAGCAGTTTTCGAGTTATCTCGTCTGGTCCTGGAGATTTCTTTACGTTTAATTTTCGTAAGTACTGCGCTACCACCATCGGAGTAATCAATACTTCACTCAATGTCGGTCGGTCAAGTCGAACTATTGGTTCCTGATCAGGCTCCATGGATTTCAGCGCAAAAACTCCGGCATAAAAGTCTGCTAACAGGTCAGCGGTCTGATTTATGGATTCTGTGAAGCCGGACGAAGTTTTCAGGGCAAAGACTCCTGGTTTAATATTTGTTCTATCGTTTACAAGTCTATACAAGAGCTTCGGATTCTGGTGCATCTGAGAAATCAATTGCGATTGGAACGCTTGTTTATCATCTCGAATTAAGCTGATAACTTTGTTTCGCAGTCGTGTAAATTGTGCCCAAGAATCAGCTGTTTTGGTAGCCTTGTGAAACTCCCACGCTACTGCCCTTTGTTTCATCCACTTTTTAGTCCTGCTTCGTAGTAAAAATTTATTTCGTTGAGACGTTTTCTTCAAAGCAAACATTGAATGTTCCTCTAATATAGATTTGAGGTGCTGTAAAAGAGATCGCCAATGACTATCCGGATCGGAGTAATCCAGTTGTGCGAAACTAGTGCTTTGTAACTCGGCACACAGAGCACGGTAGTTCACCATTCTGACGCATTTTGTCCCGTCACTATTGCGCCTAGCGCTACAAACGTACTCGAATTCTAGGACAACGTGATCGCTTCGTCCGATCGACGGTTTATAAACGATATTCTCAACAGCTGTGGGATCTGATGTAAGTATAAGGTCCAAGGTAGACGGCTGGTCTGATCCTCTCATACGAGTAAATCCAAAAACGTGGTTATAAAGGGGTGCGTAATCCAAAACGGCTCGAAGTTCATTTTCAAGTGCCTCTGATGGATGATCATTCCGACTATAGAGATGGGGAAAGTTGAAATCCCCCATTATTAATATTTGAATATTGTATCGCGTTGTTACATAGCGCAAAGCACTAATCAGTTTATTGTTTAGGTCGAGAGTTGCTGTTGGAGAACGACAGATCACTCCAATAATGCATTGGTCTCCTGAAGTAAGAGTCAGAGAGCACCAAAGTGTGTCAGTGATATCAAGGATCTGGTCGCTCATAGCTCTACAGATAAACGATTGCTTGAAGTAGAGTGCTGCTCCTCCGCCATCGCCTAAACTGTCACGCCGAAATAGAGACACGTTGGGCAAAGAGAGTTCATTATCAGACAATGAGGCATGGAACCACGTTTCTGTTACTGCAACTATGTCTGGCGCCGTTTCATTACAAATCTCGGACAATTCGATTAATTTGTTGAAAAGGCTGTTCGCGTTCGCATAGATGCACTCAATCGTATTTTTCGTGAGTAATGACGGGGTGTAAACTGAAGTTATTGGTCCGTCTTCTTTGGATGGTAAAACATGTGTGCGTCTTATTGGTCGCCGACGGCTTGAATCGACAATTAGTTTTCGGTGTGAATTGCTCAGTCCGACTCGATTTGAGCCGGACCTACGACGTTTTTTGATGCATTGATTCCCTCCATTTGGATGGAAACGCTGCTATCCGCTATCTCCAAACGGGAGAGTGTTTGACTTGGTTTGGGTGGGCTAAGTCTAACATCCTTGGGTAATGTTCGTTTCCCTTTTGTCCATTCCGACCGTACTATTTCAGCCATAGCGCTGGTCAAGAACGTAATCTTCAGAGGTTTCGGTCCATCCCCCTTATATTTTGGCAAAAAAGGAACTCGAAAAGTGTCCACAACAACGGCATTAGAAATATCGAGAGAACACGCAATGTAGCGCCATTGTTTGACGTCGTGCTCTACGGTTTCCTGATTCGATGCTTTAGAAGTATTTTCTGGTACACCAAGTAGAACTATACTTCGAGATACCGTTTGTTCCCTGGCGTTCAAGCTGCCCTTCCTTTCCCACCATGGTACATCGGGATATATGCGGCAGTTTGAGTCGGAATCTGACTTGAGTAGGTATGCATTCAGCAATATGTTCTCGATATCAGCCTCGCATTTTAGTGTTACTTTGAGCAAGCGAGGTTGACCAATATGAGGTGAAGTTGAATGGCGAGTTAGACGAGTCACTTTTTCTGCGTTTACATGTTCAATTTGCATTAGGTGACAAAGTTCAGACCATTTCTCGACATCGGGTTTCTGTTTGCTATCAAACAGGATTTCCTGGGACTAGCTGACAATCGTACATATCACGGGGTGTTCTTTTTGCGTATCGGAAAGTCAGGCGTTTTAGAATTTAAAACATTTGTGGCTTGACTTTGTGAGTCGGGTACAGCAGTTTTGGAGTGTACAAATGAGGTCAAGCGTAACAGCATATCTCTGTAAGAATTTCCTACTTCTGTTGTTGTTTTAGCTGATTGCAAAACGGGAATAACCATGCATTTTTGCTTTTTTGGCACACGAATAGCTTTAGTCTTAGATTCCTTCAACGGTGGTTCCGCAATCGTTGTATTGATATGATGGTTTACATCAGTGTTCACTTGCGTACTCACATGATTTACAACATTTCTTCCACACATCGAAAGCCCAACTCCAAACCGGCCATTCTATTTTCTAATTTTGCTTCAAAAGTATCGGCATCGTGCAAAGATGTAGCTCTGCAACGAACACAGACGTAGTATGCACCTGAAACCTTTTCATTATTTAAAAATGCTATCGAATCAGGGGCTAAAGTACGGTCGCATTTACCATGGATTTTACCCATACGCAGAAAACACGTTATTACTTTACGGTCCATGGGACTCACCGGTTGTTCTCATGCTTTGCACGTGACTTCGGGACAATTCTGCGTGTCGAGATTCGTCCTATCAGCTGGCCTGCCATTGTTGCGTTCGCCGGATCCAGGCCCTTGGCAATGAGGTCAAGTTGGTTCGATGTCGCTGTCACAGTTTCATCGATAGATTTTTTAGTCCGTATGTTGGATCTCGTGATGCGGTCAAACATGTTAGTAGCCTGAATTGGGTTGTTCGGCTGTGTGACGGGTTTTTGTTCGACGGGTCGAGGTGGCTGTTTTGGAACACGTGATTTCGTCATGTATCGAATAATCCAATATAACTCGTTAACTACACAAGTTAGAACACAGAAACAAGTATCAAAATGCTAGCTCGACGCGATCTTTGCAATGATAGCAAAACCGTAGAATAGTTAGCGATTGAAAAAAGTTTGCGCGCGTGAGCAAACTGTGAAATTTACGCCGATATGATAACTTTGCTGCTAATCCGTTGACAAGAGCAAAACAAATAAATTCCGATAGATATGATCAAAAGTAGCACAGAATTCTTGAAATGAGAGAAATCCAAGCAGATTCGGCGAAGATATGAGCAGAAGTGTCAGAGCAACAGAAAAATGCGGCTGCACAGTAGGTCAAAATTTGACTGTATCAGGAAGGCTGAGGTCAGGATGATCGATTACGTTACACTGCGCTAAACGTTCATGAAAGTAGACTGCAACTCCACCGACGGATTTTAGGTGATCGCGACTGAGTAGTGACATTTTTGGAATCGAGAGCTCAGCGTCAGTCATGTAGGGCTGGAAACAAGTCTCTGTAACCGCAACCAAATCGGGTGAAAGTCTGTCACAAAGCTCGCACAGTTCAGCTAATTTGTTGATTAAACACTGAACATTCGTATATATGTACTTCATCGTACTAATCTTACACAATGTAGAATCGTGTAATGTAGCTATTGGTCCGAGTCGCGATGAGTCGGAAAGCTCAAGTTTTTGGAGCTATCACATGATATTCAGTTTGAACAACATCACTAGGCGTTGATGGGTCGATACTATCCGTTTGCTTGCTTCCGGCTATTATCCTGGGCAAGCTCAAATTGACGTTTGGGCTAGGTTTCTTTTATTAGCTTTCCATTCACGTTTGATACTATCGGTCATTTCGATTGTCAAGAAGGCTAGCTTTAAAAGGCTAGGACCTTGTTTTTTATAGTTGGCAGACCGCGGTATCCGAAAAGCGTTCACAAGTATGGCGTTTTAATACCGATTGTTTTGACTAGGCATTTCCAATGTTTTTAACCGTGCGCAGACTTTTCGCAGCATCCTCCGGAACGCCTAAAAGTACTAAACGTCTTGGATTATATTCTTCTTGAGATTTCTTCGACGACTTTCGCTCGCACCATGGTAGATCTGCATGGATACGACATGTAGACACCTCTAAGAAGGTAAGCATTTAAGAGTACTTTTTCCATCTCGTCCGCAGACTGGAGCGTTATTCGTAAAAGGCGAAGATCAGCTTTGTGAAGAGAATTCAGGTGGCGGTTCAGCCGAACTGTTGATGAGGGAGTAACTGCGGCCAGTCTAATCTGACTACAGAGTTGATTCCACAACACTGAATTATAGTTCGCTTAGCTTCGAAAAGCGTTTCCCGCGACTCAGCCACATTGGTACGTATAACACTAAGGTTTATACCCGTGAATTTTGGTTTATAATTTGACCTAGTCATTTTAGCAATGATTTTTCTTAGTCCTATTTCGTTTCCTTGAAGTTGTGCGGTTACTGATGCTGGCGAATACTTACCTGTTTTAGTCACCATCTGCGCGGTTATCTTGGCAAGTGTTGACTTGTTCAATTATGACGCATTTTCTATAGGGTCTTGGTCACTAGCCACTAAGTTTGGCATCGATGGTACATTTATGACGTATTTTTCGGTTCATTCAATTTTTGAATACCGGATTCAAGTCCAAATAGACGTGTTTCAAAGTCATTTTCAGGAGCCTTCACCTCTAAAATTGCCACTGTTAGTTTGTCCTTACAAGCCTAGCAAACACATGGGCGGATATCACCATTTATATTTGCTACCAAATCCGGCGTCAGGTATTGGTCTCATTTTGCATGCATCTGACGAACAAGCATAGCACGTAACACACCTCGCCTTAGGATTTACCGCATTTTGGCAAACGGTAAACATGCCACCTGATGTGATTTGTTTTCTTTTCGGGGCCATGCGGTCATGGTTGAGAGCAGCACTGCTCAGTGGTGTGTGCACAAGCAGTGGTTCTGTCGATGAATTAACGGTGAATGGCGTGAGCATGACAAAATGCTATGATCACAAATAAGAGCAAAATCAGAATCAAATCCTGCAATACGCTTCGGTAGCTGATCGAACGATGTTGAAAATATAACCAGTCGATGGCGAAGAATAATATCTTTCCGATGACGTTAATCCCTTTGACGATTTGAAGTGTAGTAACAGCGTTGCACGCATAGATCCGATATGGGAAAATTACGAAAAATCTGCTTCTGCCCGTACTACCGAATACCGCTTCGAGAGGGGTGTATCCAGAAAGCTGGATTCGAGAAGATTCCAATAAGTTATAATATAACCACGTAGGTCCAAGTGTAAGAAGAGTATATCTTAATAATCGTGAATTCGAAATAATTCGACCGCACGGTACGACACAGTGGAAGTTTGGTTTCAGGCTATTTGAAACAATCAATTCCATACGGCTAGTTCAGCGTTTTGAAAAACTAGCGGTAGTAGGCAAATACACGAAATGAAGGATCCGGACGATAAAAATTATAGGCAGCATTCATTTCGACCCCATTTTCAGAAGCTACATATGTTGTTGTCGAACACCACATTTTCCTAAATGTCAATGCAGAATTCAGTACCACGAGCCTTAGAAGAAGTGCTTAACATCCAGATTCCTGACAGGTATGTCCGACCAAACTATGCGCAGTTTTCGATGCTAAGCTCACTGCATGAAACTGGGTGAATCGGTCGGGCGTCTATGAACGACTATGATCTAGCTATTACCCACATTCCAGTCTTTCGACACAGTTTTATTCTCAGCATCACTCACGCTTAAACTATCGTCGGAACATTTAAGCAGTCCATTTATGTTTTCTCTGGAACTTTTTGCCGTCAGCAATTGTGTAATCACCGAGTGAGATAATTTTGAAACAAAAGTTGGGAATTTCAAGTCATGCGGACCCTGATCGTACTGTCCCTACCCGATGAGTGCAAACAAAACGAAACCGGTCGTGATCGGTGTGTGATAAAAACGCATGCAAATCATCATTTTTGTTCGTGATCAAGAGCTTAATGCTTAAACATTCTACGTTGGTCCCAGTTTACCGAAAACTATCCATGCTTCCTTTATGCACGCAATAGAAAACAATTGACCCAAACATACAATTACCACCACCATTTCTCACCCAACTTTATACGTGGAATTATTTTAACACCTCCTTTGAAACGCTGGGATCGTTATGAACCGTAAATTTTGAATCTCGAGGCTAGAGCAAACTTAATGATCTATTGACATATGCGTGTTGTCTTAACGTCCCCCTAGAGAACGTGACTAGCCTGCCAAACAGCAATAACACGGAGACTAAAGCATGACCGTGAAACATTGATTCCAAACAACGTGCACACCTATTGACCAAGAGTGACATGTCTCTGAACACACATTTTAAGGTCAAATTAGGCATGAAACATGAAATAACCAACAGATTAAAACAGACGCGCTTATCAACAGTGGGCCAACAGCATGTGGACAGAGAAGCTTGAGAGTTCGTCATTTAATGAGCGTTATTCAATTAGTGTTTTGGTGGCTGGACATTTTGTCAGGCATTCCTGGAATCGCAGATTGTTGCAAAATTAACGTGATTATGAAACCATCCTTGATAAATTTTCGTCAACCCAATCGACCCAAACCACTGTATATGCACAACTACTAACTGGGCAACGTCATTTAATTTTTTTCTCGTGTTCTAACATCATATTTGGATTAGTTATCGGTGTTTGGAATGATAGTTATTAATGCTGGGTCGCAAGCAGGCCACAGATCAATAAATAAAGCTTTATCGCACGAAGATTAAGCGTAAACAATCGAATTCCATGAAGATAGTGGTTTTAGTTTTCGCTGGTACCAATATTGCTAAATATTTATTGCAAATCGCGTTTGATCATGGGTAGAAGTGACGAACCGCGATGTGTCAATCATTGAGAGCTCATTTGGGAGAATCCGTTTCCTCGCAAAACTAAATTATTACTCTTCGAAAATGAGCACGCAGTCAATTCATCACGTACAACACAAACTTTCAACGAAGCTAGTGTTCGGTTTACAAAACAAGTCGTTTTCAGAAGTTAGCTTTACCCATCGACGAATTATTATAGAACTAATCTTAGTGTACAGAATACTCCATACACCAAACCATCACTTCCGACAGGTTATCAAACGCAGTCATTGTGAACCGTCTTGCCGTGTTCTCGCCAATACCGAGGATAATTTTACTCGGCTATTGTCTGTTTTCCCTGGGATATTTTGCCTCCGGACATTACACATTCAAATGACGAGCACACATTTAAGAGTAAATTGTTCGAATTTCTTTGAAACCGTTCGTTTTCCGAATCTTTGTACACAGTGTAATCTACTACGATAGATAGTGCTAAAGCTATCGGAATTTATTCGTTTTGTTCTTGTTAACCGATCCACAGCAAAGTTACCGTTTTGACGTAAACATCTCAGCTTGCTCACGCGCGCAAACGTTTTCCCACCGCTAACTTTTCTACGGTTTTTGCTATTATTGCAAAGCTCGCGTCGAGCTACGCATTTTGATAGCTGATTCTGTGTTCTACTTTGCGGTAAACGAGTTATCGTAGATTATTTGCTAAATGGCGAACTCACGGGTTCCAAAGCAGCCACATCGACCAGTCGACAAAATGCCCATTACTCAGCCGAACAACCCATTCAGACTACTAACATGTGTGACCGAATCACGAGATCCAACACAGACAAAAAGATCGATCGATCAAGCTGTGACAGCGGGGATTGTTCACCCGACAGCGATATGGAACCAACTTGACCTCTATGCCAAGGGATTGGATCCGCCTGACGCAACAATGATTGCATCCTCTGTATTTCATAGCCGTCATCCAATGGTACATGTAAAACGATCGCCTTTTTCACCATACACCGCATAAATTTAACCAACTTAATTTGTTGTACCTTATTCGAGGAAACATCGTTCCACGACGAACATCTCTCCATGGAAAACAGTCAAATATTGCTTCATTACCGATTAATTGTGATCGCTTGTTGCATACCAAAAATATGAACGAAAAGTGTCAGATCATGTCAATCACCACGAGTCAGCAACTTATACCCCAGTATCAATGTTGAGACAGTTAGACTGAAACTGGTCTGGTCGCTTTTGCTTCGGGGATAATGGTGGTTGAATGAAATAACGATGGGTGTCAATATCCCGGATGATGAAGGTATTACCACTGATTGGCGTTTGCTGGTTGAGATAATGAGACAAACTAACTCAATCTCACACTCGAGCCTCAAAATATTATAGGAGTGGAAAGGAAGTTGACGAGTACACCAAATGTTATTGATGTGTCGAATCAAAATCTGCAGATATTTTTCTATCGAACCTAGGTGCCTGTTTGTAGTGGTACGAGCAGTGTGTGATAATTGTCTCGCCAGCGAACCGAAATTGAACCTATATTACCCGATTGTTTTCTGACACTGACAGCGAGAGTTCAACATAACAAAACAAGATAATTGCAAACGCAGTAATGCAAGCAGTTGGCTGAATTAAAATGATCGATTTAATTTCATTCACTACGTGAATTAATTAATATTGTGAACATTGATCTCGATAAAGTTCAATTGATTTTGAATCGATAAAAACGATGACCTCCACATAACAAACGGCTGAATTATAGAGTGCACGAAATAAATGAATTGATCGCCGTAGGCGAGTGCAAGCACCAAAGCACTGCTTGTTAGTGAATTTCATAAATACAATATTAGTGAGAACCATTGCTTGCAAATAAATTAGCTAAAATGGTTCTCATCAAGGTAGTATTATGATCACATCCACCCAATAAATCGTGGTTTAACGCGTATATTTTCCCAACAATTACGAGATCAACTCATAGGATTCAAGGATTAATGGTTAAAAAAGTTAATACGTTACAACACCACAGGATTACGGTATGAATAGAAAATGAAATATACAATAGTATAAAAGCAATAGAGAATATTAAGTGTATGGCTCACGAATGATGTTCGTTTGCAAGTGCAATCCATTTTCCCTTAAGATCGCCAGGCAGAGCTCCACCTCATTTTGGTGTAGGGAATACAAGAATATAGGCAGCGTAGCGAAAATGGCGCAGACAATCAACACGGAACTCGGAACGTAAGAAGGGATAAGGTAATGTCCCCCGCGTCACTTTCCGTCACACAAAATCAAGTTATGTTTTAGTGAATGTCCTTTAGTAGCCATAATTCTATAGGTCAAAATAATGTCGCGTCGTATCCTCCTTTGGGTAAAGTCGCATAGACCCAGACGTCGCAATCTTTCGGTGTACGGAACATTGCGAAGACCCATCACTAACTTTGTCGCTCTGTGATAGATTGTATCAAAGAGAGCAATATCTTTTCGCAGCCAAGGAGCCCAGAACTCTACCGCATATTCCACCGTATGGCGGAGGTAGACATTCATTATCCTAGACTAGTTCAACACTCTGGATGCGTGAAATAGATATCATACGACTTTAAGCTATTAAAACACAGTGATATCGGAGATGAACAAAATAGTCAGAACTTTTATTCAGTCCGTGTATGTTCACCGTCAGAAATTTTATCGAGTGAAATCATTTTCAACGAAAAGTCACGAGCTTTATGTTGATCCAATATTGTTTGGTCTGTGGAAGACAAGTTTCTAATTCTGGTCAAGGATTCCATCGCCTCCAATCAGCACTCTTGAAACCCATAGCTTGAAAAAACCAGTACATCATTTCACTATCTTGGTTCAACCATTGCGGATAACAACATCTGTTTTAGCTCCAGTCTATTGAAAGCCAGCAGTGTTCCCGTTATACACACAGGAAAACAGTTTACCCAAACATACATATCTGACCAACATGTTCTCATCCTATGTCATGCATGGTATTAATTTTACGAGTTCTTTGAACCGCCTATATCAGCATTTATCTTCTTCACCAGAAATTCTGATTGTTGAAGCTTCAAGTTTTGCTTCAACTATACATTATCATAAGGCATGCGAGCAATATACTGCTAAATTGTAACTCAAAAACTGCATCCTGTTATTCACTGAGAAGAACGAAGCTTTTTCATAAGCCATAGCATTCGTGCCATACGGGACATTAAATGTACACTCGCGAGAGTATTATGCGAGATGATTCGTCATGTATTGTCCAACTATGCACCAAACATAAAATCACCTAGATTCTTTGGCCCAAAAGTTGTATTTTAAAGTCTCGTCAAAATTATAGTAATGTTTTTTTCGGTTATATTCGATCTATTTTCGTAGTTTGCCTTTATCAAACTTAACAAAAATTCGCTCCGTAAATCATGAGTTAATTCGCTATTTATGTAGCGCTTCAAGGTATAGAATACTTGATGGAAAATATCATGGAAGCAAAGAGGTATGGTTGAAAAAGTGGGCGCTTCACAACGCCAGACGCTTACATTATGAATGAAAACAAGAAAAATAAGCGTATGTAACGAGTCTATCAAATGTATAGAGCGTGAATGTTAAATCAATTAATACGGTATAAATGTGATGTAATGATTCCCTTATATCTGTTAAAAATTTAATGAACCACCAAAGGAATTAGAGATTAATCTTGATCTGCAGCTCATATTCAGAGGAACTTTGTAGATCGGAACAATGAGTATTTCAAGCGAATGATGGTTAATCGTTTCCCGTCTGTAAAGAATATAGAAAAACCCATGTGATTGTACACAAACAAGCACGTCACTAAGCGGAAAACTCGATTTTAACATGCTTTAGCCCAGTATTTATCAAGTTTCGGAAATGAATTTTTGACAGTCTACAATTAATTTTGCTTTCCGTGCCTACCGTATAGTGTCGACTCTCGCTTTTCAATATTTGTGGTGCATCAATAATATCGTTATTGAGCTATGCTTCCGTGAGCTCCAAAGTACAGCTGGTTTTGCTTGAAACCCACTGGTGAACTTTTGCTAATGTAAAGAATTATTCAACAGAAATGGACTGGTTTTGAAACCATTTCATTTTATGCTTTTCGTTTACTCTCACACTTTTACTCGATCACTTGTGTGAGGTGATCCCGATAAAAAATCACTCTTTGACCTCAAAGTTCCTCAACACATGAAATTTCGCAGTCTGGTTTTAATGTTCAGCAATAGACATGAACCACATGTTTACGGATATTGGATGTAACTCGATACTGTTAACCGATTATATTAAAATATTGAAACGTGTCAGATCTGTTAATGAATGTATGGCATTACAACGGGATCTGTGCACGTTATTTCGTTGGTCCCAGACTATGAAATACCATTTAACCCTGTGAAATGTAAAATGCTGCGGCTTGGAGAATCTCTGAACAAGACTTATTAGCTTGGCACGCAGGATCTCGTCTGGACCACAGGAGAAAAAGATCTCGGTATCTGAGTGTCGTTTAACCTTAAGCATGAACATCATTGCTGAGCAGTGTACAACAAAGCGTGCCGTATCTTGAGTCTTCTAAAAAGGAGATTCAGTATTTTCACGCCCAAAACTTTAACCAGGCTAATTATTACATTACGTCCTGTTATGGAATATTCCATCGAAGCCAGGACACCAGGGTTGAGGTAGGATATCGAACTACTTGGCAGCATTTAGCTTCGTGTGACATAGTTGGTCTCCCGTTACAGAAATATGCCTTTTTAAAAGCGAATTTTAAAACTAAATCTACATGATTTTACCCAACGTCGGATACGTAGTGACCTTATGTTGACCTTCAAAATCCTGCATTCTGTAAACCATTCCCTTAAACACTTGCTAAAGCCCAATGACCTTATTCGAACACGAACACATTCAAAGACTTTAAGCATTCCGTATTCTCGATTAGATATACATCGTAATTTATTCTCTGTAAGAATTTGTTTCACTTGGAACTATTTGCCTGAAGAAATCACACGATCAGAATCTGTTGAGGTTTTCGCTACCAAACTCGATGAGTTTATGACGAATCATGCGGTATGCGAGTGTCCCCAATGATTTTTGAGATATTTTATATTTTTTATATGTTCCATATACCTGTCATCCTATGGTTATTGTTAAGCTTAATGCTTTTTCTGCCATACAATTTTCTGAGTTCTGTAACTACCGTTCAGCATAAACGTTCATGGTGGTAAACAGCTACTCCACCACCTGTTCTTAAGCGGTCTCCGAAACAAGGTCATGTTTGGAATAGAGAGCTTGGGATCGTTCACGTGAGGTTAAAACAATATCTCAGTTATTGCTATGACGTCGAGTGAGGGTTAAACTTATTTTCCTCCAATATGCACCTTGGTTGGTGTTTAACCCGGGTATTTTTACAATGACAGTGGGGCTCTGATCCAAGATTCATGAAACTGACTTTATGTACTTTACCAGAAGACACTGAATTGCTTGAAATCTAAAGTGCATTGGAAAAGCGGGATATGTGAGCACTTAATTCGTTTAGTTAGATGTCAGGCTAACGGTCTGGTTTAATCATATTGCATTCTGTATCAAACCAGTCGGAGCTGTTAAGATAGAGTACTCAGTAATCGGCGAAGCCAAATAAAAATGATTTTTGGCTGTATCGGGTCATACATTTTTATAAACGCCCTAAATATTTCATTCATCTTTTTAAATCTTATATCCACTCTTTTATGAGTCATTAAAATTATGGTTAACATAATATCGGCGAGGAGCTTATTCGTGCAGTACATTCCTTTATAAGCTAATTTTAAGCACGCAATCGATAAATCTGTTGATTAAAGACAATATCCACGTGATTAACAGGTGGTAAGTTGAGCGTAATGCTTGGTAAGCCATGATAACCTGTATATTCCATTCAATTGTAAATTCAGCCGTTTATCGATCACGACGCTGAATCGTGACTATCAAACCATAACGAATATTTTAAGTTCGATTGCACTTTAGTTTGTGTCTGACGACCAAAGTACCACTAGGTGTGTCAACAGTTACAACATTTAAGTCCACCGGTTTTATGAGAACGAAAAACATTATGCCGAAGGCATCGAAACATATCAAAACCGAAAAGCTGCGAACGTGACATGACGTAAAGGAAACAAGATTCAATAATTTATGGTATAAAAAGCTTATAGCTGTATTACAACATAGGATATTCGTATAAGTACAATAAATATAAAAACGAGGCGTTGGGAAGATCAACAGCTTTTGGGTAGAAAAACATCGTGTTTTGTCTCGATATGATGAAAATATCTTCTTTAGGTTAAATATCGTGTGAAGTTGCTTTAAGAAGAAGAACAAGATAAAGACTTAATTCGTGTACACGAATTTTCAGCACACAAAAATACTTTTCAAAAAACGTTACGTAATAAAATGTGTGGGTGAGAATTCAATGTAAAGAATCACACTGCCAGTCGCCTCCGTTGATCAAAAATAACTTTCGTTCGATCAATCAAATAGTGTTCAAAGTTAAGGACGAGATATTGGCTTCGCGTATATGAGATCGATTTGTAAGCTATGAGGACCTCGTAATGGGTGTGCATTATCGGAAGAAATGACCCTGACCAATCTGTCACATACACGAAAGTGTCGTTCGAGGATCATATTTCGAATTAATTCGATATAGGCATAGCCCAGTCGTGTGATACCCTAATGCCTCTTTTGATAATCAGGATACCTTTTTCATTTAGATCGGGAAAAATTATAGGTTATGCATAGAGGAAGTCGGGAACAATTCAGGAAAACACAAAATGTTTAACTACATCAGGTGAGACGAATAAGGAACACAGGCATAGGGTATAGAACGATAGCCTTCGAACCTTCAAGAAATGTGCAGTCACATGATCAATCAAGTTGAGACTTTGCTATAACGTAACTCCAAGATACTTGAAACAAGTGCTTCCGCTGAACTCAGAGCCATTGAATGAAACCGGAGGAATTCCTTGAAGCAGGGTTTGATGTCGCTGACCAACCAAGTTGGAGAAGATTACCTATTTACATTTTTAAAGATTTAACGATAAGCCGAGTGAGGATGACCACTGGTCAATGGTATTGATTAGAGATTCTGATGCAGAATGGTGAGCACGTCTATGGTTGTCAAAACAACGGCAACGTCGTCAGCGTATTTGATATTAAGGGTGGAATGAAAACACGGAAGATCGGAAATGTAAACAAAGAATAAGAAGGGTGAAAAAATTGCGTCCTGCATGACACCGCGAGGAATCGGGATCGAAAGGAAGACTTTAACTGAGATAGGCAAAGAGAGTACGCGTATGCATTCTTTCAGTAAAATAGGGGAAAGATTGTCAGGTCCCGCAGCCTCTGAGCGGGATACAGCAGGAGGAGCGCACAAGACTTCCGATGCGCCTGTGAAAGATGTAGTTAATAATAAAGACGAGAGTAAAATAAAATCTGTGTGTACAATTGCATCAATGGGAAGATTCTATCAAAGTATTAATATTATGGATAGAAGGAAATTCCTTTCGGTCTTCTCCACACAATTGTTTGAGCACTTTCCGAAATTGACGACTGTTTTCTGTTTTCATAATGGCATTCCTTCCACAGACATTGGATTTAAAGCTGTGTGGGTCCGGAGGTGAAATAGATGTATCACTGTGTGAATCATTGAGTTTAGTATTTTGTAAGAAAGAATTAAATCCAATAGAACTCGTCTGCAAGCCAGTGTATCCAAATTAAGATGCACCAGTCAATCCTCAAAAGTGCGGTGCGCAGACAACCCACCATTTTAGTTGCTCTATGACAAATCCTCTCGATCAGCTTGATGTTCTTTTGTAGCCCAAGGTTTCACTGAGTTATTAAACACAATGTTCTTATACGTATTTAAGGGCAAGCGGAATATTTCAAAGGAAAAACGTCCAAAAATACAAACAAGATAGACCAAATTTTCTAATGCCAGTTGGCTCATCAATCGAGAGCAAACGCGAATCCCAATAGATCGTATGACGTGTGACCATTCTTGATTTAACCGCTGCCTAGGACTAAAGCGAAACACTAGGCATTCATCAAATTCGATTTCATTTATGATGTTTTTTGCTAAAGGTAATGAAATTTTATTTGAAGCTTATTTTCTCCACGGATGAAAAGCGATAACAGTCGTCGAACCTTGCAATGAATTGGTTAGAGCAGATTTTCGGCACCGTTTCGCTTCTGACACAGAAGATTCGTCATACCAAGGGTGTCAGTGCCAACAGAGTTCAGGCTTAAATAGCATTCTCGTGACCAATCTTAAGCTGAATATGATAGACGTGATGATTTGTGTGCGAATGCGATTAAAGTAGAAGCGTAACACTTTGTTAGCAATCTCGTTTATTTGATAGTTCAAAGTAATTCAAATTTCAAAGCATTAATGGTGCAAAAAGCAAATACTTTACAGTAACCATAGATAAAAATATAGGAAATGCATAAAAACAACACAAATGTTTTATCAATATGGAAAGTCAGCTTGTGTATTCAGGTGCGAGGTAGGATTTGGTCAACATGATTCAAGATTTATGGTGGAAAAAGCAATTAAATTTACAATAATCATAGAGTCGAACTATAGGTACAAATGTATATAGATGTATAAATAAATTCAAAATCAATGAGATGATGATAGTCTATTAATAGTTGGAGGCAAAATTTGGATTAGCTCTTATATAATCGTCAAGTTTAAACTTGAATGTAGATAAACCGTTTGAGCTTACCAAATCGGTTGGCAGGGAATTCCAAACCAAACACACACCGAATAAAAATACCTGCGGCAGTTCCGCTTGGAGTGTGGTATTTCCAAATTGCAACCATGGCCACGGCTGTTGCTGGAAGTTCGAAGGTGGAATAATAAGTCCAGGGGATCACCTCACATTCTCCTTTGTGCAAGTGTCCTCAGCTCCAGTCGTCTGATTCGCCCGGCGATTGGCATATTTTCGAGTCCAATGACAAGTCTAGAAGCTCTCTGATATTTGATCCAGAAGTAATATGTCATTTTTGGAGCCATGGTGTCCAGGCTTGTGTGGCATAGTCTAGAACCGGGTGTATGTGTTCATCATGAGAGGAAAACACCCCAGGGAAAAACGTCCAAATATCCACCGTAACATGCCGAGACGTGCTTTTGTAAACGGCTTCACATTGTAGACCATTTTTCAAACTACCTCAAATCCAGACACCCGGGTCCTTTTCTTCTTCGGTGTACTCCAAGATTTTGTCGCAGAGCTTGTATTTATCGGAAAAGCCAAGGCCACGACCGATCTTCGACTTTTGCCATATACTTGTCATGTTCAGCTTTGAACATGTTCAGGCTTGACGCACAAATGATATGTTGACTAATTTTTGTGATTACACAAGCGTAAATATTCCATTTGAATATCAAAATTCATATTTAATTCTGACACCTACCATAATAATTCATTTCTGAGGTATACACAACGAAATGGCCCGTTCATTTCTAGCACAGCATCCACACAAACCGCTAATTAAGCAACCGTATTTGAAAAACTATTAATGCCAAGATATCACTTGCGATTTCATTGAATCAAAAGTTACCATCTATTTATGCAAGCTGTGAGGGGTTTAGATAATTTTCACGACGTTAGTGTTAAATTAATTTATTTGCAGATGGTGAGGATTACTGCACAATAAACAATACCGCTGGACTACGAGACGCGATGAGATGCATGTATTTTTTGAACGAATCAAGACCGCCACTTCTCTACGTCATGCCTATGGCGTGTAGTGAAGGTCAATCCACACTGACACCGTTTTTCGATTCGTGTCGGTTGGATGAATTGCCCAGAGATTTTCGGGAATACGTAGACAAAGCACGGGTTGAACCAGAATCTAACCATCGGTTACCGAATACCAATTCTCAAAATTTAGTCAGATGCTCTGAATGTGGCAAGTCCGAATGGAAAGAAGACAAGTACACGTGCGTGGTATGTTCAAACGTTGTGTTCTGTGACAAATGTTTCCCGGTTGCGGAGCACGAAGATCATCCGGTTCTTATCACACGAGAATGTTCAATTTACCCCAACCAACTAGTTGAAGTCGTATGCCGAGTAGTGACAGACATCAACAAATGTGAATCAAGCGATGAAGAAGAAACCGATTCCGATGATGGCCAATGCTGCAGTGTGTATAGTGAAGGTGAACCCGTTGATCTTAGACTTTCGCTGGCGGTCTCTGCAGTCAAAGATATGGGGTTCAACCATTCCGAAAGGGTGCTGACCCAACTGGCCTATGAAGAAGATGGTAACTTGGACAATATGGTAAACCACTTGCTAGATGCGAGTGATTCGGAATAACGGATAATAAATCACAATTGCTGGACTGACATGACCTTCATATCAAGGTTACTTTCTATTGTTTTTTGGTATTAATCCCGGGGGAAATAAAGTGAATTTTTGAGTTCGGACCATTCTTTCATAGGGGTAACTATGAGGTTAGTTATATATTTCTAAACATCGTTAGAAGTTCAATAGGGATGGATTCTCGGCTCATACCTTGCTTTATTTTAGAGACTTTCTACACCAGATGATTAAATATGCATTTTTGTTGAACGTCGTCTCATTTTGCTGCTTTAGATGAGCATCATCATCCATCGCGTGGCTTTTAAAATCCGAATTAAAATTCTTTCAACTTGAAGGAAACTACTACCGAAAGACAAACTAAACAGAATCCAGTTGCTTCGAAACTTGGTTGAGAAATAATTAGTGATAGAGTAGTTCGTGGTTCCAAGGTTGTCAAAGCCGGGGCGGTTTTGGGTATAAGCTCCCAATTCCAAAAATGCTCCAATGGCACGCGCACATATAGCCCCTGACAACCAAGTCCAGCTCCTGGCCTGCACGCGTGGTCCTGTGTGACCCAGCGGAACTGCTTCTACTGACAGGAGAAAGGGCGAAGGCGGCTGACTGGCGCCTCAAAACCAGCATGCTTCGGGCAGGTGGAGCTCGTAAGTCCATGAAGGCGGTCCACCTGGGGGAAGGAAAACCCTTATCTCAAACCTCCACTGCCTTGTGGCTACATCCAACCATGGAAAAGGCTTCAGGAGTCAACCTCGAGGAAAAATCCGGAGCCGGAGTCCCGTTAGGCAGTCCGAAGTTTTTTTACAACTTCGCCCTGCCAACTTTTGCGACGGCATAGTTGTCCAAACGTATCAGCCTAGCTGTTCCTTTGGTTCCGATGGTGCCGTGGAGAGGGAGCACTTGCTGCATGGGCAACAGCTAGTTCTCCACTTTGAACTGCCCTGGCGTACATTACAACGCACCAATGGAGAGGACACTCCATTCCGCTTATGCGGATAATAACACGGGAAGCAGCAGATACCGGTTAAAAGCTATGGCTCGATTGGCGTAGAGCTCAGCGCCTGGGGCTGCTTCCGACGGTGGGAGAGACTTTCAGGTCTCATTGGACGGCTACCGCCCGCCTCAAGCTGGGCAGCTTCCAGCCAATATGGTGCCGTCTCGCCACGGTCTGCTATCCTCATTGGGTGCATGGGGATTAGGAATCAACCGACAAGCAGACTGTTTTTTCCGCACCAGCGAAACCAACTACTAAAAAACAAATGTCATTTCTGAAACTGGGAACCTGGAACGTCCGGTCCATGCTTCCTGGATTTCATGACGACGTCTCGAATATCAGAGGCGTAAGAAAATCTGCTGTGAAAAACAATGAGCTAGAGACTGAATGTCGACGTGGCTGCCCTACAAGAGACGCGATTACCAGACACTAGTATTCTAACAGAAAGAGATTACACATTTTTTGGAAAGGAAGGGGTTCTGATGAGCCTCGACTGCATGGAGTTGGGTTTGCCGTTCGAAACGACATTCTAAAAGCAACGGAACCGAGCAGCAGCTGGAGCGAACGGATTTGGGCTCTAAATCTGAGGTGCATTACTGGTACCATTACGTTGGTAAACGTTTATGCGCCGACGCTCTCTGCCTGCTGAAAAAGACGCTTTTTATCACAACCTCGTAACAGTCCTGAAAAACGTGCCCCAAAGAAACTGTGTAGTGGTATTGGGTGATTTCAATGCGAGTTGGTGCGGATTACGAATCTTGGCAAAACTGTCTCGGGAGGTTCGGTGTAGGTAAAACCAATGAAAATGGACAACGCCCTTTAGAATTATGCACACAGTTCAGTCTTTGTGTCAGTAACACTTTCTTTCTAACAAAACCGCAGCATAAGGTCTCTTGGA
>JACCGJ010005816.1:0-21348 GCA_013407085.1 Atriophallophorus winterbourni
TAATATATCCACGTATGTGGAGTGTAGAAAAGTATATCCTGATTATCAGGAGCTCGAATAATGCACCGCACGGCACGAATTAGACTGTCTATTGTGAAAGATTTGGTGAATGATTTTGGGTATAGTCGTATCGGTGGCTTTAAAATGGGCAGCGCAATTTGCCTCAGCTGCACAACGAGTTACAGTAGAGCTCTTTAGGCTTGACTCCGTTCTGACATGTAGAACTATGGAAGTATTTATCCCATTATATACGGCGATCGTCAGGCCTTATTTAGAATACTGCGCGCACGCCTGGAGCCCTTTTTATAAAAGACACATTACTACAAGATGGCTTTCAACGTCTGGCCACCAAAATTGTGGCCCTAATTTCTAAAATTCTTCAGGTGTCTTTTAACTTCGACGCCAGCGTCTACGGTGTGACCTAATAGGAACCTTCAAACACATGAATGGCCTATGCGATGAGGGTTGTCAAGTTCTCGCGTGGTTTGGAAACGGTACGTGATTCCCAAATATTTCATACTCATTTTTGGTCAATCAATTGTTTATATTCATTGATTTTGCATTGAATTGCTCCTGGAGTATTTTTGGCTCTATTTGTTTGGGCTGTTATGATCCAGCACAGTTGGTTTGTAATATAGATAACGTAAATGTCAATTACAGTACCTGGTATATCCGAATCGTTGTCAGGATTTCTCGAACTGAGAAACAGGTTGTCACGCGTTGCTCATGTCTAGGACGTTACAGTACTCAACTGGGTTCCGTCGCATTTGTTGCACTAACCAAACCTTTGGGCGAACGATATTGTTACAAACTTTCAAGGTTGTCTGGGTTTTGTATATCGGTATAAACAAATTTAATTGGTGTGACTACTTACAAATCAAAAGTAGACAGACTTGATAGCCAAGATATTGAAAACAAAAATTTTGGTTGGCTATAGCAACGCCCGTTGGAATGGCAAGACTGGTAAATTATGTTCATGAATATCGATTTTGTTGTACGGCCTAATAACGGAATATGTTACAGTAAATCCATATGTGAAATATCATTATATATAAGATTGGAAACGAGAATACAGAGCTAACAGACGTTGATGATGAACACAATTAATGGGTACATTGAAATAATAGTTAAATCTGGTTAGACAAATCACAACTACGCAGATGTGATTTGTTTAAAACGATCGTTCTTTCTTGTTTATAATGTTGACTTTAATTGGCACTTAGCTACTTACACACATAGATCCGATTTATGGTGTTCTATTACAAAATTGACGCAGGAAATTTTCAATAAAACGAAGAAATTCAATAAATTTAGTTGTGGAACAATAGGAAATAGCACGTTTGAGTTTCTATAAATTTTCGGGCTAATCCATGCGACTGTGGATGCTTGGATGCAGTAAACATACGCCGGTAACCAAGTGAATGTAGACACTGAGTAACAGATGATCCAGAGAAGTAGGTCCCATTATCATTTACAACAGCTGTAAGGCTAAAATGTTTGTAACTCGAGCATTTTGAAATCCGAATTGGGTTTAGTAGTAAGGAATACACCTAGCCATATTAAATACGAATCGATGATTACCAGAGCATATAATTTCTTAAAGAATAGTTCACAGAAATATATATGTATACGTTGCTAGGCTTCACAAACCAATGGCCACGGTGCCCATTTGGCTCCAAAACAGCACCACTTCCACGATGAGAAGAATTTGTGTTTAGAACAAAACGATAAATGGGTTTAAATGGCTTAAGAACAGCATTTTATTGCAATAAGAATATAAGTTCACGAAGTGTCTTTTCAGGTTCGTTAGTCGAGTTGAACGTTGTATCAATTAGCAATGTTAACAATGAACAGTTATTGTCTCGGCGTTCATAAGCATGGTTGAACACGATGTGCCCTTCACAGTGACGTTTCACTTGTCTCAGTACATATAATGACACTTCTTTATGCAACAGTGGCATTCAAGTATAACTTTGTTTACCATTTATCCACTGTTTCAAGGCTCACTGAACCTAATCTTAGTGTCTCCATCTGATGACAGCAAAAAGCCAGAAGCCGGTAGTGGAGTGTAAGTGCGGGGGATGTGAGCGGGGGATGTCTGCATTTTTCTACCAAAGTATTCAACAGTCAGTCTGGGCTACACATCCTGCCGCATATGCCCCGTGTAATTGTCTGACCTATTTACATATTAATATAAACACATTTCTCTAACATTTCCCCTTCCATATAACACTCGGATGTGACGCATCACAATCCTTTATACCTTGTCTTTTCCGGTGTTAATGTCTTAAGTTAAGAACGCCAAATGATGGTATCCTTGTTCTGTCAAATGTATATGGCGAAGTAGCCATTGAATCTCTAATAGGTCTGTTCTGTCAGTGGCTGTAACCTGTGTTGTTCATGCAGTGATATAGAAGTTTTCCTGTGTTCTCGTTCAGATTTCGCATAACTTAATATGATATTGATGAACTTATTGGTGGAACACATGATATCACCAACGTTACATTGTTTACCTAATCTTACGGCTTAATAAGCCTCATGTATTCTTGCTGACTCAAAAGATTCATGCGTTCTGCAAAATGGATAGAGCTTTCAGATTTGAATACTATGTGATTTGTGATTTTCACGACAAAATATATCCATGTCCAATTTATTGCCTTAGGATGAGAAAACCAATGCTGAGAAATAAAATATTTACTTCGAAATTTGTTAAACAGCAAGTTTTGATGCAGTAAACCATGTCCAAGTCGTATTCTATGCTTAAATTGATATTGCGATGTATCCAGAGGCACGAGATGCTAACATCTGTAAGAGAGATAGGTGCATAATGTTTGTATAAACGGTGGTCGTTGCGGTATAATATGCGTAATGTTTTATTGATATAATAACAGTATAATATAATATGAATAAAAGATTACGGTAAATACAAACTTACATATTCAGCTACAAGTTTGGTGTTGCGTTGCCACTAGCAATTATTATTTTTCACCCGTATGAATTTCTCCCCGTATTGCACGTTTCATAAAATTCGTAGCAATTGGGTTTAATGAAAAGAATATGAAAATAAAGAGAAATAAAGTGGAGTCGAGTTCCAGACGTTCACGATTTTTAGCGAGATTGTTAAGTTGTACAAAACCACACACAGCATCATGATAAAACAGGTTTATGAATTAAAACCTTCCTGAAATGCAGATAACGAGTTCAAAACTAATTAATTTATTAACGCGAAAACACCAGAAATATTCTGAGGCCCCGTTAACCTAAGCACTATATGATTGATTACATTATATTAACCTGATAAATTACGGTGTAACATGATATTATCTTCGATTGGTGCTAATAACATCATTCAAATATTTGCATACAGACAAAGCACCACTTCTCTGTAACAAATGGGGGAGTAATTAAACATTAGAGGTGATACCACTGGTTGCAAAAGGGACATTCCTCCCATTCGATCGTTTTGCCTGCAAATTTACGTGGCTCAACAGAATCCCACTGACAACATACTTGATCGTGGTCTAAAAACTCATCCAGATCTACTGGAGGTAGTCGAGAGGTAGATGGTATTTGCTTTTGAGACAACGCTTCCCGTCCTTGAGAGTTCGTTGGGGCATCGTGAACGCCGAATATCCGAACAAATAGCGGCAATCGTAACTTCTTCGTCGTAACTGGCTACCGAAGATGAGATCTAACAATTGACGTCACTGGGCTCTATATTCCACCTGTAGAGTTTCATAATGTACGGGCGCGAGTGGCACATTGCCAAGGTCTAATCCCAAAGAGAACGGAGGCAATGGAAAAGGGCCGGTCGTATTTATGATGGTATCGATAATACGGATAAACTGATTGAAGTATAGTGGATACAATTTGCGGCGCAATCGACCTATAACAGATTGACCAGACGAAAACACGCGACTAGTTCGCCTAGGAACGTCCCCGGAAGAAAGGTCCACAGATATTGCATGATTAATAATTCTTAACCAGCGCTGGGAAACCGGGATTGACGATACCTCGGCGTTTTTAAATTGCAGCAGCAAACACGTGCCTACATGGCAAACCTTGGTCAACGAAAAGGGGACATGTATACTTCCAATTTATGCAGCAACACCCCAAACACGCGAGTCCCTTACAATCAATATAATTTCATTCGCACCTACTATAGTAACTGTTGAAGCAGTTACGTTGGCGGATATTAGGTCTACAGCGTATGTTATGAGAACATCACACAACGAATCAAGTTCAGGATGGTTGGGTACTGTAGAAAAGTCAAGATCAGAGCGACACATGTGTATTCACTACACGTCAACAAACATATGAATCATTCATGGGAATTAGAATACAGAAATAGATACACTGACAGCTACTGCATTCTGATTCGACAATGAGTAATCATGCTGACAGCCACTCCACATCCTTCCGTTTTTCAAATGAACTTACGTACTGTGCGGTTGCGCAAATTTATTTCGTTTGAAGGCTCTGGATCTCCTTCATGTCGGCTCATCGGCATCTTGGACACGACAATTGAATTTATATATTTCAAATGTATCGTTCACTTGACCGAGGCAATGTTCTTCGAGCTTCGCGAAGATTGTTTTCCAGTCATCTGCGTCTTCGTTCTCATCAAAGGTGAAACACTGTATGAACTTCGTCGTCTGATCACCAAGCGCATTCCTCAACGTCGCCATTCGATACGCTTTATTGGTATTCGTCAGGTTCGCCAACGTTCGAAAGTCGCTAAACTGTTGCTTCCACAGTTTCCATCTCTCTGCCAATCCTTCATCACCTTCCATTCTGAGTTGTGCCGGTGTTTGAACATTAAAACCGCTAAAACGGGCGTTGTCAGTTCTATCCGACGTTTTCTCGTCACCATGTAGAAAAGTAAAGATCAAAGCGACATATGTGTATTCACTACACGTCAACAAACATATGAATCATTCATGGGAATTAGAATACAGAAATAGATACACTAACAGCTACTGCATTCTGATTGGACAATGAGTATTCATGCTGACAGTCTCTCCACAGGTACGTGAACCCGTTTCGTGCTATGCAACACATCTTCGCGTTGTCAGTGCCAAATAAGATACCTAACACTTGTTTGGGATAACCGAAATCACGATCTTACCACTAACGCTATTCATTTTCAGACATATGTTCATCACCTCCCCCATGTTAGTGTCCCTAATACCGTATGTATGTACCGTAGGACGGCGGGCACTGGCCAACTTCACGGATTGACTCAAGTGTTTTGCTCTGAAATAGCGGAGGAATATTGGATCTGCTTTCTGCATACTGATTAGAGCTAATGAGTACCGCCACAAACTCCGGGTATTTATAGCTACGTAAACCCATTTAAGGGCTTCCATGGAGTGGTTCCAATGAGTGACATTACGAAGCATGTGCACCCGGCATAGCAGATGTGAGGCATGTGAAAACACGTCTTCCACTGCATTTGCAATTGCAAGGGCTCCATCTGACATAATGACACTAACGGCATTCCGATCACCGACGAAGTCAACAAAGGTAAGTAGGAATGTACGGATATCCTGTGCTGTTTCCAGCCACATAAAACACAGTACTACAGGAAGACTTTTCCTGTAGCCATCCACAATCATAAATTGATATAAAATATATTTCTCACGATTAGCACGGAATGTACCATCGATGAGAATAAAATCGGCAAAACGACTAAGCAAACTAAGCATTTCTTTGCTACTGAAGATGGAATGACCCATCTTGTTTGTTTCGCTCATTGTTTAAAAAAAAACTTGATACATTACTCTGGATCAACATGAATGCACATGATACACTACACGCGAATTGACTTAAGAATACTCCAATCTGTGCCTTAGTGCGTCGCACGTTTGTTGTACAAGAGCGTTCAGCGTAATTTTCTCATACTGCTGCGATTGTAAAGGCCGTTCTTGAAACCAAATTAGCATCGTTGACTGCGGACTATGTGCGATATTTTTAGAAATCTGTGGAAGTCCAAGATGCATATCCTTCTCAACATCCTAAGTCTAAGTGATGCAGTACATGAACTTCACGAGAAAATTCAGAAACTTAACTGACCTTCAATTGTTCTCATCATACTTCAATTGACTCACATTGCCATAAGTTTCGGTTGACTACACTTCGTCCTACGTAATATGCATGAACTACCACATTCGAAATAACAGAGTATTAACCAGTTGCATTTAATGAGGTGAATTTTTGAACAATTTTTGAGAATGCTTACACTCAGAACCATTACATCAGTACTCTCTAAGAAGTAAGCAAATGCAAAAAACATCAAAAGCAACGTTAAATGAACCATGTTCGAGAACAAAATCACAGCGGTAATTATGTACACTCGCTCAAGTCTCTAGTTTTACTAGTCACAAATCAGTTTTCTACGGATGTATTTACGATCGAAAATTGTACACCATGAATTTAGCTCATAATGAGATAAAAGGCGGTGGGACGCGTGATTAATCACGACTGGGAAACATTAAGAGCTGCTTATACACGTGTATGTAACAATTGTGAATGGCGCATTTTCTAGTCAAATTTTAATTATTTTACGTTTTATGTGAAGCCAAATGTTTCACAAATACCACTCTGCAGAAATTTAATACGTATATTGTTTAGCATTGTATAACTGCTTGGGTTTCGTACTATAATTAATGATTCTAAAAGCGCCGACAGATACCCGGATTCTGATTTAGTATGATTCAATAGCGATATGATCAACTCTCGTATGCGTTTGTTCTGATTCGGAGTTCACTACAAATGGCTTAAGATAGACGTGTTAGATTCATTCTAGAAATAGTTGCGCCAATCTTCTGCATGGAAAGCTAATGTACATATAGTTTCGAAAATTTATTGAACACACTATTGTTTAGGTTTCCTGCAATGTAAATGAAATGGATGTCGGTTAAACCTTTTCCATATTTAGTACCGTTGTTATGTTTATTAGCATAAAACTGAACATCGAGGAAGCAAGGCAAATTGATCGCAGGATAAATACGTAAACAAATTTGACCGGTGGCTAAATTAGTCGTGTATGTGCAGAGAATAGCCAACACACATTTTAGCCAATGAGGCTTCGATCTAAAGGTCATGCTCATATTCACGTGGACACAAACTGATCGATAGCTGTCTAGATAGCATTAGCGGAACATAAGTGTTGCATGTAAATAACGATTGCAAATCACACATTAATGGATTAATCAATCAAACCAACAATCTAAGTAAGATCTAGAGCTTATAAAGTACGCCAAAATATGGTTCACATGTCCACGGCGCCTGAACTAACATTTCAGTTGGATAGTGAAGGGTTTTAAAGTTACATTTCAAATTGCACTGCAACAGCCTGTAAAATCGAAGTAAACTGTGGTAGCTTTCATGTTTTGTTGCTTCATGCAGTGCTTGCAATAGCAATCGTATTCTATTCACTGATGATATCAAATATCAGCAGTGAAAGACTCAATTGCATACTATAATCAAATGATTTACGGGCTCCGTACAGAGAAAGATCGCGACATCTGGGTCTAATTGACGTTACCTAAAAGCCAACACGACGAGATTTTATTCGTATTTATAAAATTCATTACTGAAAAACATCCACGTAGACACTTGTTTCAAGAATGTTATAATACGTAGATATACTTGATCTTCCCTACCTTCCCGTATTGATTGTCGGGGCTCTGAAATTCCTTAACTTAAAATGTGGAACAGAGCGATCTTTTAAGGAAAACTGACCTATATATAGAAAACATTTGTAAAATGTACGTTTAATATACTCGTTAAACACTAGTATTTTACCATTTTTATTCATACCGTAATATTGAGCATACTGAGACGTATATACCACACTCGGTAACATTAACCCTACCTTCTAGTATGAAATTGTTTGCAAGCATGCTAATGCATTTTTAGGCTTAGTCGATCATGTTTGTCTGGAAAGTTCTCAATGAAGTCGGTCCTGTTCGCGAATTCATATTTTGAGCTTGCACCACGTGGTAAATAGCGAAATAGCGGTCTCTGTTTTCAACTAAATTCGCAGCGACTAAAATATTCCAAACGATAGGATGCCGACCAATATGTCCAGAGCAACCATTTGATTCTCGGTGATAGTTCACTATTTGTTTCTATCCATGCATTCAAATCAGGATTGCCTCCTCCCTTTGTATGGCGGTATGAGGCATTTCGGTTGGGGACACTTTCACATTGAACACACCAATTTCGTTGGTTAGTCAATAGCCAGCAGACCAATTTTACTATTTTGAACGCATAACCTGAGCTCACTCTTTCATTCTGTATTCAAAAACCGGTCCGTTGTGTGAGCCATACGATTGGTTCGAAAGTCAAACTTCGTTTAGCATTTTTCCATCGTTTCAAGGTCAGTTGAACATAATCTTACTGTCCATACTGAAGGCAAACAACCCGAAACTCTTAAATCGATGTATTTAAAAGTCTGAAAAACAGTAAGCTCAATTATAACAATCGAATATTGAAATGTAAGTGAGTAAGTTCAATATTACACCGAAAGTTGATCACGTAGTATATAAAGCTCCGGGAAACGAAGGATTCGATAAGAACCTCCATAACAAACGAGAAAAACTAGTAGATTAAAGCAAGCATGATCAATCAGTGAGCATTTTATTGAGGCTTTGACTGTTAAGAACATGTGTAATAAACGTGAAAAATACAGTATTTCGATAATTTTGTTCCATCTATTTATCCGAATCCAGCTTTCATTATTTCCGCTTAATAGACTAGTGCTCTGTTGAATCCATGCAATTTGCAAGAATATATCTTAATCGTGATCACACAAGGTTGACAAAGTGGCAACCTTATTCACCGAGGCCTTCAAAGTCAATCATTGTTTCAACGCAAATGGGGCCTGACCTTAGCGTTCATTCCTGGCGTGTAAATAATACAAAACCGGCGAAGTATACAAACATAATTGCAAAATCCAGCTGTTAAACCGCACTTATACTGTTGGCACAAAGCTTTTACATTTTCGGATAGGCCACTCAGATGAGAGATGTCTACTAGATTCATTTTCTCAATGCGACGGATTAATCCAAGTTACTGCTCCAACCGGTTTTGCGTGACAGTACACTTATTCTTAGTCTAGAGGACACGTGTCCCTTCCTACTAAAAGCCAATTGGTCTGTCCGGAAAATTTTACTCCAACGGGGATTGATGATTCACAATGGTAAGTGTCAACGAATAAACAACCTAATGGTGCGTAAACCGCATCAATACGTAAAACACCACGGCCAAATAAACAAAGCGCAATGGCTAAAAATGCGCTTGTTAAATGCCAACAAATGGAGCTATAACAGATCGATTGACTTTGTTTAGTCACCAAAGCGACCGTGTTGACTAAATCCATGAAGATATAAGACAAAATAAGGATCGTACGGATGTAAGCATAGGCGTTAGTCGATGTAGTGAATCGGTGTCTGAAATGTGTGCAGTCCATAACTACAACTGTAGCCTCATACACTATGTACTCAGCTTCTAAGGCCACGGCATTCAATGGATATGGCTTGTGAAAATAATCCTAGCAGTTGGGAGAAATTGTCAGATATTTAGAAAGCCAAATAATCCTGATACTGTACTAGATAACATGAAAACTCCCAGCTAGTACACAGAAGCACAGCTGAATAATCACGTTTAGTTAAGAGAAACCCTATTTTTAAATAACGCGCATGGAAAAAAGTAGCTGGGAGAAGGTGCTGCCTTATCAATAGCAACGAAAGTCTGAATCAGAACGGATCAGGTGGAGTTTGTGTACAATTTCTCACAAAGTGGGATATCCCACATTTCAACAAATGTAGGATTATGCATTTTCGTTAGACACACCGGCCGGTGAACCGCAGTTTTGCACTCATGAATCATTCAAAGAACGAACAGGATCCGCATGCGGGATAAGTTTTCCTACGGTAAAACCATTACCGGCACTGCAGAATAAATCGCGATTGTTAGACATTCACCATAACCCAAACCAATTTGACCGGTTTTAAACAAAGGACGGAGAACACGTGAAGGCACTTAGTAAATGTGGTGGATGATGATCCCCTAAAAAATCATAAATGCTTTAAACCCTGAGCTAAATCACCACGATAGAAAAACGAGAACACACTTGCGAAGTAGTCAAGGATCCAGTGATTCGTATAAATCCAATAAGTGTAATGGCCGCGTAAGGTCAAGTAATTATGTAAAACTTGACAAGGCTTGAAAAACGAAATACCCTAGAGGATTTTTAGAATCAGTACTACGACACCTAATGAACTCTTCAATTAATATTGAGATAACGGTTAAACTCCGCAACAGTGAAAGCATAAAGGGCTTGAATATGAACGGCGTTAAAAATTAAATGATTGGAAGTAAACCATGGGTGAGAGAATGTTGCGCAAGAATGGCTATAGTAACGGAATACACATGAGAAATCTATCACGAGAAACAAACCACAAATTTGATGTCATTGGATTAATTGATTAAAAACGGGTAACCAAGCAGCAGCTAGAAAACCGGCTACCTCGTCAAGCAGCACCAGTGTATATACCGGTTCATGTTGCCGCGAAGCGGAGTAAATAGACAAAATGTGTGTCTAAACACATCTATTTTGAAAAAATCCGACATTTTTATTATATTCAACGTCCTTTTAAAGGATCCCCACTAACACACCAATAGAGAGAACTTTTCGTTTGATTAAAAATTCTATGATTTTTGGCTCCTGGAAAATGGAAATTCCACGACTAAGGAACTTGTGAAGACCACCTTAGCTAGTCGAACCAAAGTTGTTCCAAGAAGGCGAACAGTTTTCTGTCCAAACACATCCGGTCGACATGGGCCACTCACTAAATCTTGATGATACGAGTTCGGTTGTTTCTAGTTATCCATAATGTTTTGAAAACAGTCGAGGCGATAGTTACCGAACGTATGCGCTCAGAAACGAATGGTTCGTACTCTTTGATTGTTTTGTGCAACAAAACCGACTCTACTTGATTAAGAAGCATCACCTGACATTGATTTCCGGGTACATTTTGATTGGCCAGAGGTAGCGGGCTGCATGCTGAAACAGGCTGGAGTCTCACTACCATTTCCTGTTCTTTTTTGTTCCTCATATCTGTCTAGGCCTGGGCAACCTGACAGTATCTTCGCCTACGTGCAGTCTCTGACTGTGCGGCACTTTGCCTGGATCAGGCTTGTGCTTTCATACATACATACATTTTGATTAAGTCCATGTATGTATTTCAAAGCTTAGTGTGAAATATGAGAGAAAACATCATTCGCGCGAGCTGTGTTTTGTCCTTAGAACTAATGACAAAATGGTATAGTATGGTATGAAAGCACAAGTCTGATCCAGGCAAAGTGCCGCACAGCCACAGACTGCACGTGGGCTAAGATACAGTCTAGAAAGATATGAGAATAGAAATAAAAATGGTAGTGAGATTCCAGCGCGTTTCAGCATACAGCTCACTACCAGTGGCCAATCAATTTAGAACGGGGTTGGCCGCACAGCATAGAAGTACTGCATGATTGCATATCCGTGCAATGGTACAAGCCACGAAATGACTTCGTTTTAACATTTTTAGGATTTATGTCGGCGTCATTGAAGCTAAGTAGCTACTGTCATGTGAGAGCATAAACAACTGACTGAAAACAAGATACATCATATCTTAAAATAACAACAAAATTTCACAACAGGATATGTGTAATTTGCCTACACACGCCGAATTCATAACCATCATATTCACTCAAGACCGCATAATATTGATAACACGTATCGATGCTTGAACACGATACCATCATGACGTAACCATAACGGAGATCGGAATTTAACCAGCCCCAACAACCCGATGAAATGTTCACTTCAAAAGGAACCAGAAAAATAATTCGATGGTGAAAAATGTATCAATACGAACAAATAAACCATGATGCCATTGAAATAATATTAAAAAATATAAGCAAAACATATAAACCCGCTTCCCGATTATTAATCAGCGAAAAGGTTTTGTCTATCAAGACGGAAACACATCCGAACCGACTAGAAAATGCAACTTGACTAGACGTGAAAAGCGAACGGGACTAGGAGTTGAAGAATTACTTTGCTGCTTCCACTTCCTCCATGCGTCAACATAATGAAGTCTAGACGTTGAAACACACAAGTAGGGCAGCTTCCGCTCGTCCACATTGCTTGGTAAATCAAGAATACAAATTAAATTGGTAGGTAAAGAAGTTTGCAACAACCCAAGTGAATTAATGAAGCAAACAAATGCGTCGTCAGATTTGGCAGCTTCATGATGAACCAACAAGACAGAATTCTTGGACAAAACACAGCGCAGTGTCAAACCGTAAAGGAAGTCCAGAAAATCTGGAGAGAAAGAAGCCGCTTTTGACAGATGAATGAACATAGGACCGATTGGATTCACCCATCGATGAGAGACAACGGAGGCCACGCCATCTTTATAATCGAGAGAATAATTTTCAGGACCACCAATAAGCTTGTCAGTTTCGCTCGAGAAATCGGTCCACGCGGATTTGAGTTTCGACAGCTGCGTGTCTAGCACAGAAAATAGCTTGACCTTGATATCCAGATAGGTTTGTTTGCTCCACATAGATTGCGCTTTTGTACAAAGTTCGACAGACTTACGAAACGCTTCAGTGAACGAGTGATCAGATAGTTGGAGTACTGATGGAACCAAACAGCTGCCTTTAGTGCAATCGACATATTCTGCGTACAAGTTATCCAGTATTAAGTTATAAGGTGTGTTAACAAATATGTTGCGGATACCGAGTTCACTAAGTTTAGACGCCATGTACCAATGCAAGCCGCTGGAAATTGTCCAAACGTTCAACGCGGAATCGAAAACATCATGGGATCGATATTGTTGTATAAAATAGGAAATGATACTGAGAGCTTCTTTTGACGTACGAAAGCGGATGACGTACCCTATGGAACCGGGATGTCTACTGACTTCACTAGAAATAGCTGATGGTGGTAAATTATGTACCAAAGCCATTGGGAGTAAGACACCTGAACTGCTCTGTCGGATAACACTAGCACCGTACTTTGTCTCCAATAAGTTCAAATGTGTCGCATCAAACAAACTTTCTTCAGAGCTGATTTGCCTTGGCATATTCAATTGATCAGCGACTTGTTTACATTTCGAAATGAATCTGGATTCCACTGATTCCCCAACTAGAATAACAGACGCACGCCAATAGGCCTCCGAGTTGCGAGCAACCGCACCAACCCAGTTTCTCGCAGAAGAGTCGATATCACATGGATGAAACAATACGGAAATTATGTTCCCAGCGTAAGTATCACGAGTACAACTTAAGTCACAGACGGGAGCAAATGAGTAGAGATCTTTGGGAGGGGAAGCATTGACCACAATGGTGGTGAAAACAAAAAGTGGCAGCATGAGATCAAGCGAACTACACAAGATAACAACTCCATGAGACCGATCATTAAAAAACGGGTTCCGAAGCAGCTCTATCGTCTGGATGATACATTTAGTCGCATCGCGGTCATGTGAACGTATGGGCAAAATAGGAACACCAGAGCTTGTCGCAGTTGACGAAGAATTTTTGTCACTATTTACCGATAGGCGTTCGATCGCTTTATCGATAAAGCTCAAATGATCCACAGAGTTGCAACAGAATTTAATAGCTTGTAGAAGAAGCTCGCGATTCGCAGTCAAGCCCGAGGCAAGACGTTCGATAAAAGATGTGTGAGATTTTTCTTCGAACAGGTAATTTTCTGCACTGTCCAACAAACGTTCGGTAAAATCATCAAGGTTCTCCGACTTTCCACATATTACTTGAAAGTTTTTAAGCGCTAATTTTTCGAAAGAGGGGTGCTGAGATTCGGATAACACATATTGGTTGCTTATATAAGGAACGATCGTATTATCATGTTGTTTCATCAAACTATCAAGTTTATCCGTTTGGAGCGACATCACAGGAAACGGCAATGGAGAAGTTGGATCGAAGCAACGTGGCATCAGGAAACTGAAATAAAAAAATGGTGAAAAGATAATGGCTTCGGATGAGAAAGAAAAAAATAAAATTGGTAACCAGATGCAGGATAAGAACCCAGTTTAGCCATGTATGCTGGCATCTCTGACAGTCTAACCTAAGGATAACCAACCATGAGCTACTTCCATTGCATGGATGTGCAATCTTGCGTTACTTTGTGTTGTGTGGCTAACACCGTCCAAAATTGACTGGCTACCGGTAGGGAGCTGCGTGCTAAAACACGGTGGAGTCACACTACCATTTCCATATCATATCTCTCTAGGCCTGGGAGACCTGACAGTATCATAGCCCACGTGTCGTCTTTGACTGTGCGGCAATTTGCCTGGATCAGGCTTGTGCTTTCATACACACATACATGAAATCAACATAATCAGAAACAGCATTACACCAGTAGTATCCACAAAAATACTTAACTGCCATAAAAACATAACAAAGTAAAATCATAAAAGACGGGTAAGAGTGGGACATAAATAGCTACGGATTCTATAGAAGCGTAAGCAGAAACAAACTGGGATGAGGTGCTTACACCTCGAATGGAACATGCATTCAAACAAGTTTCGTGAGCGAGTAGAGCAACATCAGCACGACAGCGTTCTTGAGGCTATCACTACTATGCATCATAACAACAACAACATACAATGTTGAGCAAGCACTCCAAACAGATTATTAGTGCAATACCGCCACTGGACATAGCGTCGGGACATATCCTAAAGCGTAACTAACGACTGTGAGATCTGATCGCGGAGACCCAAGTTAAGGAAACATGCTGCGCGACTTTGGAAAGGTTAATAGGAAGGGTTTTCCGCTGCCTATGACATGTGGAAGTTTGGCCACCACGAGATTTACGGTAATCAGGATGTGGCGGCGCAAAAACGTCGGTGGTCCGGGATCTGTGAAACGTGACCTAACCAGCGTAACCTATGCAGGTTGATCTCCTTTTCTATATAAACTTTAATACCGAAGAGCTTATTTTAAAAAGCTTCGTTGCGTATGCGACTGTAACAGCTTACTTCCGAAATGCTGCGGATACATCGTTTGTCCAATACTTGGAGACGACGAATGTGCTCTTTACGTAAGGTCAAAGATTCGCACCCATACAGTAATACAGCATTGAACTGTCGCTTTGATTAACAGAGACAGTCCTTTCTAACACCAGACGTGATCTAAGTTGCGTAATGCTACGGTCGCCTTAGAAATGCGTACAGAGACCTCGTCATCTAACGAGGCAGAATTATTGAGAGTTATGGAGATACGTAAACCGATCTACAGTTTCAAGCGCCTGATTGCCGAATAATAAAAGGCCGTTTGAAAAGTCAATGAAAACATTCAGGAAAATGGCTGTCCGTCACCATATTTATGACAATGTATGAAATCTCAAGTCTGAAATCGAACAATCATTCTAATGAATTGCCTAACGCGACCAAAGATTTAGCCTTTTTAGTCTCAGCAATTAAAAACTTTTTCTTCATTACTTAAGCTGACAAATCGTTTGTCTCCGATAATCCATCGCAATGCGTCAGTTCAGCAGCAAGTGACTACCGCACATGCAAAACTTTAGTATTTGCCTGCATGATATATCCCCAACTATTCAAAATGATTATATTTGATAAGAATTGTGTTTATTCATCACCAAACGACAGTTTGAATTTTACACAGCCACAAGCGGGATTAGATCCTAATCTGGAACGGTACTCTTGTACATAACACCACTATCAGAGTTCATAATGATCTAGTCAGTTTGCCCGACAAAAGCCGTCAACGAGGATTTTAGATGAAACAGTGACAATTTGAATGGTAGAACTTAGAACTGGTGAAACAAACCAGGTTGTGCGAGCAAAAACTCGAAAGTCTTTAACAATTTTCATTTCGACATATGATAGCAAAACCAAGGATGAGCTATTAAAGATAAATGATCTCCAGTACAAAACATATAGGCCCTCAATGCAGTTTTAATAAATTACTTTACTTTCACATTGAATCAAATTTTCAAAAGTTGAAAGCAACATTTTGTTAGTACATAGGCGTGCATTCGGGATAATCGATCCACGTCTCTTTCCGTTTCTTCTCAAGGTGTACATCCGGCCATACTTGAAGTATGCTGTCTCCGTCTGGAACGCATGGTTGAAACGTGACCAGCAGGCCCTAAAACAGCCGCAGAGACGTTCTACAAAGCTTGTCAAGGGGCTTAGCTACGTCAGCTACGAGGAACGTCTTACAACTCTACAAATGTTCTCTACAAACTATCGTCGTATCCGAAGCGACTTGATCCTTGCTTATCGCATATTGACGGAAGAAACTCACCCATATAGGGGTATGTTGAAAATGGCCTCATATTCAGGAAATCGTGGTCATCACCTGAAATTGGAACATCAGCACAGTAGATTGGACTGACGCAGACACTCCTTTGCCATCCGGATTCCTCGTGTTTCGAACGCACTACCTCTTTCGGTTATTTCTGCTCTATCCCTTAATATTGTTAAAGAACGCCTTGACCTCCATTTTGATCACACGATACACAAATCTTGATTATGCTTTTTTCACGATTATAATCTTTGTGATACTGCACCATTTCTTTCCCTTTCTACAGCATTTTCTGTCCCAACTAACTTGAAGCACGTCTCCCTTCGACCACTTTGCTGGACTGCTAAAACTTATGCAGGTCCAATGTGCTAACTATCTTGTGGTTATTCCATTAAGCATGTAGCTTTTTTCGCAATACACTATTCCCTATTCATAGCACGATCAAGGTGTTTAAGTTTGTAGACAGTGGTATTTAGAACTAAAAATACGACTCCCACATGGTCATTTCTGTGTTCTTTTTCTTATCGACAGACGACAGGAGATCACGCCCCTGTGAGCATTGATTGCAATAATCTCAGAAAAAATTGACGCAAAATGCAAAGAAACTATATTCGACTTGTACTTGACGAAGCATAAAAACCGGAATTCTACGTATATTTCACTTTGTTTACGGATTTTACGCCAATAGCATCATGAACTTAGATATTCTAAAACAGTAGGTGAAGCGAAATATCGTTTCAAGATAAATACATGCAAAATCCGCGTGAATCTCTGTAACTGATTGATCGATCAAACAAACAAGTGAGAAGAATGATTGCCTGTAAGCTAGGCTTTATTCAAATCACAATTGGAGTATAGTGGCTGCAAAGAGAAAGAGTATTACAATAAGACTAGAAGAAGGTGATAAAGCATATAGCAGCAAAATTCAATCATAGCATTCTCCCCCGCCGAATATGAATGAGAGTATGGTGATAAACAGAAATGTGCAATATCATGCTTGTCTGTTGCGTAAATTGTAAGAATGAACTCTTTGTTGTTTTTGTATATGATCCTCGAGTTTCGATTCAGTTGCATCAGGTTGAGTTAAACGAGGAGCGAGGGACTTTGCGCAATCATCACCACCGAATTCAGGAGTTTCAGAATGTTCGTCAGGATTAACAGGAGTGTGTTGCTCAAAATTAGTAGGGCGAGTGGCCTGCAGACAATCGTTACCTTTTGGAGCTAGATGACGGATTGAAACTGTATCTTCTCGACCATCAGGTAAACGGACGTGGGCATACTGCGGGTTGCATTCTAACAATTCAACTTCATCAACACAAGTATCGTATTTGGAATCACGGGACTGTTTCTTGAGCAACACAATACCGGGTGTAGTTAGCCACGTAGGAAGGGTAGTACCAGTCGCTGACCGACGATTGTATGCGAATAGGCGTTCATGTGGTGTGGTGTTTGTCGCGGTGCACAGGAGCGACCGAATTGAGTGCAATGCATCTAGAAGGACCGTCTCCCATTGGCCAGTAAGGAGACCACGGGATTTCATAGTGAGTAGAATCGACTTCCATAAAGTGCCATTGAGCCGTTCCACTTGACCGTTGCACTGTGGATTATATGGCGTTGTACGGCTAGTAGCGATGCCATTGTTGTGAAGGAATTGTCTTAGTTCATTAGACATGAAAGAGGAACCGCGATCAGAGTGTATAAAACCCGGCGTGCCAAATGTTGTGAAAACTACCAGAAGGCAATTGATGATAGTTTGTGATGTCATGTCAGGGCAAGGAAAAGCGAACGGGAAGCGGGAATATTCATCGATGATTGTTAGCAAGTAGCGGTTCCGGCTTGTTGATGGTAGTGGTCCTTTAAAATCGAGACTGAGTCTTTCGAAAGGCTGGGTAGCCTTTATCAAGTGGGCGCCTGTAGGTTTGAAGTATTGTGGCTTTATTTCACAACAGACAGAACAATCAGCAGTCATTTTACGGACCTCATCCAAGGAGTAAGGCAAGTTTCGCGCTCGAATAAAGTGCATGAAGCGGGTGACGCCAGGGTGGCATAAGTTATCATGTAGCTGACGCAGTTTTATTAATGGTTCCACAAAACCACATACGGCACGTGAAAGTGCATCCGCTGCTTGATTCTGTCGGCCTGGTCGGTAAACCACATCATATTGGTATTGTGACAGCTCTAAACGCCAACGTTGAATCTTGTCGTTTTTAATTTTACCACGCTGTCTATTGTCATACATAAAAGAGACGGAACGCTGGTCTGTCACTAGTCTGAATGGGTGGTTTATAAGATAATGCCTCCATTTCCTGACAGCTTCAACGATTGCACACGCCTCTTTTTCGATAGCCGAGTGGTGTTGCTCACTGTGATTCAACGTTCGTGAGAAGAAAGCTACTGGTCTACCACTCTGATTAAGCGTTGCGGCGATCGCGACGTCAGATGCATCAGTTTCTACTGTCAATGGAACCGCATGATCGATTGTGATTAGCAAGGCATCCTCGAGACGGCTTTTCAACTGTTTGAAAGCAGTAAGCGCAGATTCAGGAAGGGGGGAAACTCGGTTATGGATAAGTGGATATATAGTGTCTGAAAAGCTGGGTATCCAATGGGAGTAATAGGCAAACATGCCAACTGCTCGTTGTTGAGATTTAAGATCGACTGGTGGTGGTAATTCTCTTAGAGGGGCCAGGCGGTCTTGGTCAGGTTTGATGATACCTTTGGACACCTCGTAACCGAGTATTTTGATAGAACTCACGGCAATTATACTCTTCGTATCATTGAACGTTAGTCCGTACATTTCTGCAGTTTTTAAAAAGTTGGATAGGTTTCTGTCGTGATCGGCTTTATCTCGCCCACAGATGACGACATTGTCAATGTACGCGAACGTGCCAGATAGTTTTTCTTTGATTATTAGTTCATCAATGATCCGCTGGAAACACGCGACTCCGTTGGTCACACCAAATGGAATTCGACGGAATTGGTAGAGTTTGCCGGCAGCTTCGAATGCGGTGAATGGTTTATCCCCGTCACGTAGGGGTATTTGGTGATATGCGCTCCGCAGATCTAGAGTACTGAAAACATTGTAAACAGCGACATTTTCAACTAGTTGATCGATCCTTGGCAAAGGGTAAGCATCAAGTTGCGTGAACCTGTTAATTGTCTGGCTATAATCAATAACTAACCGCTTTTTGTGACGTTCGCTGGTAGTAATTAGAACCTGAGCCCGCCAGGGTGAAGATGATGGCTCAATTATACCTTCTTTCAACAATTGTTCAATCTCCGATCTGATGAAACGCTCATCGACAAAAGAGTGGCGTCTGGATTTAGTGGCTATAGGCTTGCAGTCAGCAGATAAGTTTTCGAAGAGAGACGGAGGTGTGACTTTGGCTGCCATAAGTCCACATATAGAGAGCGAAGGTTTGGGGCCTCCGAACGGGATCTCGACCTTTTCGTGCATTTTCAAAAAGTCATGTCCAAACAGTACATCTGCACACAGATTAGGCATGACTGAAAATTTGAATTGTGGATAAACTGATTTCTTGTAGCGAATGGGTAGGTAAACCATGCCTTCGGTTTGACTCGTATGTTCGGTATTAGCAAGAGTTATTTTGTTTATACACGGAACTAGTTCCCAAGAGTTCTTACGAACAACCGAGGAATTTATGTAGCTCTCAGAGCTCCCAGTATCTATGAGAGCCTGCAGTCGGATGCCTTTGACGTAAACAATAATGATTGCATTAGACAGGGATACAGGAGCAGCGGAACAGAACAAAGCGGAAACAACTGAACTTGTCGATGGACGGTTACTTCTTGTGTCAGATGATGACAAACAAACTCGTTGAAAATGACCTTTTTTTTCCACATCCTTTGCAAACAACTTCTCTGGCAGGACATTTTGATCTTGGATGCCTAGATAACCCACAAAAATAACATTTTGCAGTATGCGCGGCGGCAGTCACCTCTACAGGCGTATCTGGGTGTATTTGTGTTTGGTTAAGGGGGATATCATTGTTGGTGCATGGCAGCTTGTTAGCATATGATTCAGATTGTTTGAGAGCTAGTTCGAGTGATCTTGCTGTATCGAATGCTTTCTGGAAATTGAGTGTTGAATGTTCTAACAATCTCTGTCGGGTTGCAGTGGACTGAATACCGCTGATAAAGGCATCTCGGAGTGCATCATCTTTATACTGCTCCATACTGACAGCATTGAAATTACAATCCCTGGCAAGGTTTCGTAGTTTATGAGTGAATAGGTCGAGTGATTGACCGTCTTCTTGCTTGCATGTCGCCAATAGATGTCGAGCGAAAATTTCATTTTTCGGTTTAACATATAAGGCCTCCAAGGTGGAAATGGCTTCGGCGTATGTAGTACAATCCGCAAGTAAATCATATACATCAGAGGAAACGAAGTTGAATAATACTTTCAGCTTATCTGGTTCGAGCTCGTTCAGCTCATTGAGAAAATTAGAAAATGTGTTAAACCAGTGTTTCCAACGTTTAGCGGCGTCTGAGGCGTTTGGGTCAGCATTGAATTTCTCAGGTCGCAGAAACCGTTCCATTTGCAAATAGTGATTTGAATAAATTGTACTGATTGATCAATCAAACAAACGAGTGAGAAGAATGATTGCCTGTAAGCTAGGCTTTATTCAAATCACAATTGGAGTATAGTGGCTGCAAAGAGAAAGAGTATTACAATAAGACTAGAAGAAGGTGATAAAGCATATAGCAGCAAAATTCAATCATATTCAATCTCGAAGACTGGATAATCAAAAGCAGTTTAGTGTTGAATGGAAAACACGATTGCCTTTTAACCAATTTAAAGGTGTGTGAATCTCGAACTTCACAAATTAATGCCACCATTTTTGAACAAATAATCTGTTAAAATTTATTTTCAGATTGACTTTTATAATGATATCTGGTCTGCCTAAAAAGTGTTGTGGCTGTTATGCGGAAACATGGAACACGCTACAGAAAGAGCTCCTGTCCCTACCATCAGAACAG
>JACCGJ010005818.1:0-74214 GCA_013407085.1 Atriophallophorus winterbourni
GAAGAATATTAAAGAACGATGGACCGGAACATCGAAGATGTGAGGAATCTCGAAGTGTCAGAATCATCAAAAATGTTCAGTTGGAACACATTTTAATTGTCGAAATATATGTTTTGAATGGAGAAAGTCTTTTTGTGGGTGTTCGTAGAAGATTCGGTGTCGTAGTGTTGCCTCGTTTGTAAGCCTGAATTCTTCACATGGATGTAAAGAGGTAATCTGGAAAATAAATACTAAGGGACCTAGTGAATGTTCATTATGAAAGTTGAAAAACTGATATCACTGGTAATATCCAGCAATGCTGTGAATGTATAGTTTATCTAATGAGACATCAAGTTTGTAAAGTTTCATTAATTTTTCAACTGTCAGAAATGAATTCGAGTGTGATTTAAAATCACATAGTGAGGTATAAAGTCTTATGATTTCAGAAAAATATTTTAGAGTTTAGCGTATTTATTCAGGTAAAAGTTACCTCTCACTTTCGTACAGGATCTAGGTAATTCCACTAGGTTATCTTGATTTCTTAAATTATATCAAGAACCTTGTCGGAAGCGAATAGACGAATTTATATCTATATTATCAGAAGATATTATTCTAAAGAACATTATTCTACGGAACCATAGTGGTTCTAGCTTGAGCCGCTTACATCTTTCTCTATAAGATTGATTCGAGATATATCCGGTGATTGATTTGGTAAAAGTACGTTGTACTTTTTCCAAAAGGATGGTATCGGTTTTATTTATACTGCTATATATTATATTACAGTAATCAAAGATGGGTATGGTGAAAAGTTTATAAAGTTCTAACTTACAGTGTGGGAAAGTAAAGAACTTATGAATCATATTAACACTCTGCTTTGCCTTTGAGATCACGTGATGTATATGCTCGTTGAATGTGAGCGATGCTGAATATTTGAACACAAGTTCACGTGTGCAATCGATAATTTGAATAGGATTACTATTAAGAAGGATTGAGTTATCAGAAATTGTACATCTTAAAGGCATGAACTTAGATTTTTCTATAGAGAATGAGAGACCATTAATTTTACCCCATTTTGACAAGTTCACCAAAGGCGGATTTCAGAATCAGATATATACGTACCGCAAGTACAGCTGCGGCTAATTCTAATTAGGAATCGATACCGCTTTCAATGGATTCACTCGAGATTTTGAAAATAATAGACGAACCGGTGACATGACCGAATCATTATACAAACGTCCATATGCAACAGCGCCATGGCCAGATTCCGAAGCATCGCTGAAAACGTGAAGACTCAAGGACGACATACTCTCATTCATTTCGCTAATGCGTCTTGGAATACGTAACTCCTTGATTGCATGCATGCTACTGATCCACTTATCACACATTAGTTGAAGATCATCACACATCGTCTCGTCCCAACCCAAAGGTTTTCTGCAACAATTTTGTAGTGAAACATTCCCAGGAAAAATCCAAGGACTCATGAGGCCAAGTGGGTCATACAACCCACTTACAACTGACAACAAACTTCGTTTCGTCGTTGGGCGTTTTGACAGATTCAGATCAAACGCGAATTCGTCAGTGTCTGCATCCCATTTAACACCCAGCATTCTTTCGGTCGGAAGCTTATCTTGGCTAATAACTCGAACATTAGGTGCGCGTTCGTCCTCCGGCACATCTTCAAGTAAATTACGATCATTGGAAATCCATTTTGTCAAACGAAACCCTCCCATTCGTAACAATGCAGACAACTGCTTCACCAAGGATTTTGCTTCGAGTTCAGTAGGCACTGATATCAAACAGTCATCCACATAAAAATTTCTTGAAACATAGTCTCCGATTTTCTTTTCAAATAGATGCCCGAATTGCTCAACCGTTTTGCGCAGTGCGAACGTTGCGCAGAATGGAGACGACGTTGCACCAAAAGGATGAACCGTCATCCGAAACCTTTTAATGGGACCCGAAATGTCATTTTTGTCCCACCAGAGAATTCGAAGAGCATCTCTATCATTCTCTGGCACCTTTACCTGTAAGAACATTTCTTCGATATCAGCGGCGACGGCATAGGCGTGTAAGCGGAAGCGTATCAACACGTCGATCAAATTTGTTGTCAGATTTGGTCCTTGAAGTAGGGCATCATTCAACGATACACCGTTGTGTTTAGCAGCACAATCGAACACAATTCTAAGCTTCTCTGGTTTCTTAGGATTGAAAACAGGATGGTGAGGCAAATACCAAGCATGATTCTCATCTGCATTACTCGGAACGGTTTCGATATAATTGAGATTTGTATACCATTATTATTGTAACTGTCATTAATTACAGTACCGTAGTAAACCCAAATCGTGGTTCTGAATTTGTCGAACTAGGGACGGGGGATCTACGCGTTAACTAACGACATTGGTCGTTACAGTACTCAATTTGGAACTGGATTTTGATTCTTCTCCAACTGGACGAGAAGTATTCGTTTTCTTCCCGAACTTGACGGGAAGCACTCAAATCGAATTGCCTAATTGGATACGGTCAATTGGATCGCCAATCCAGCGGAACGAGGATCAACTTGGACCCTCGTATATCTACTCATTTCTGTTCAAACATTGGTGACGTTCTTGCCTTTTTTATTTTTTGTTTCGCCATTTTTGATAATGCCACGTAAATCGAAACGTCTGAACACTACTGATAAGCTTGCCTGTAATGGTGATAGTGACACTATTGGTTCCGCCTCGCGTAGCTCTTGTATATCATCTCGAGGTAGTCCTAATTTCGACTCTAAACATGGGCCGTCTGTGCGTGAGCTCGAATTAGAGAGAGATTTAGTGATTGCTAAGGAGACGATAGCTCGTTTGAGCGGATGCAGTGTCAACGACAACTATGTTGCTGAAGTTCCGGTTAATCGACATATTGAGTCGGAAGCGGTGAGGATGTCACAAAGGGTCGTCAACGATGTTGCTTCATTACCTAGGGTAGAGTTATCTACATTTGATGGCAATTCGGTGGATTACTGGAAATTTATTCGGCAATTTGAGTGTTATATAGAATCGAAAACTTGCGATTCCGGACAGCGTTTGCTATATCTTATGTATTATTGCCGAGGCAATGCTCGAAAAGCGATTGATGCTTGTGTGATGCTGTCGCCTGAAGACGGGTATAAAAGAGCACGCAGCTTGCTACAGGAAATGTTTGGCCTGCCTCATGTCGTTGCACGCTCGTTATTGACCGAGGTGTTAAGTGAAGCAGCTAAAGTAAGAAGCGATTCGGATAGTCTGTCAAACCTTGCTTTGAAGATGGGAAGTTGTCGAACTAGGGACGGGGGATCTACGCGTTAACTAACGACATTGGTCGTTACAACTGTTGCGAACTCACTAGAGAGGAAGAATCGGCTCTAGTCTTCTGTTCTAATGAATTCTGACAGTAGATTCCAGTTAATGTAGTTGTAGGTATGCTTATTATCAGATAGCTGCATAGAATTGATAGAAGCTGTGGCGCATAATATTTGGAATTATAATATTCTATGATCACTGTTAAGGAAAGATGGAATTACCTTCAGGTTAGCTGGAATAAGGTTCAGAGTAAAGAATAGGTTTAGGAAATTGTCATTTCTTATAGGTTGGTCAATAAATTGCTTATAACCTAGTAAGTCAATCGTTCTAGTGAAAGGTGTGTAGCAGCTGTGATGTGCATGATCGTGCCAGTTTAATTTTGGCATGTTGAAGTCACCAGCAATAAGTTTATATTTGGTGTGATGTAGAGATGCTCCTATAAACGCGTTAATTAAGGAATCCATTTCAGAGATGGTTGAAGACGGTGGTGGTTAAACTTGCTCTGGCAGCAAGTAATCCCCATAAATCTGCTGAACCAGACGACATTTAGCCTCAGATTATAGAGAACCTGGCGCTAATACTGGCAGAACCTGTAGGTCGTCATTTCAACGCTTCCTTGCAACATGGATATATTCCGAGTATTTGGAAGCTGGCTAATGTGATCCGGATACATAAAGGTGACAGTCGATCCTCAGTTTGTAAGTACAGACCTGTAAGTCTTACTAGCATCCTATGTAAAATCCTAGAGGAACTAATTAGGGTTAGGATCTGTCGCCATCTAGTTGATTACTCGTTGCTCAACTCTGCTTAGCACGGTTTCCTTAAAGGTAAGTCGTGCCTAACAAACCTCTTATGTTTTCTTATCGAGGTCACCATGAGGCTAGATAAAGGACAACAATTTGAAGTTTGTTACTTTGACTTTTGCAAGGCCTTTGATTCGGTAAACCACAGATTGCTTGCAGACAAACTTGGTTATATGGGTATCGATGGTCTTCTGAAAAGATGAATAATAGGCTTCTTAAGAAATAGATTCTATCCTATCAGGATAGGCAGTATGTATTATTCGAAAGTAAAAGTTGTTAGTGGAGTCCCAAAGGGTTTGGTACTCGGACCGCTACCTTTCCTCATTTTCATATATGATTTGGCAGCGTCGCCTAAGTGTCCTTGCTATATTTTTGCAGATGACGTCAAGTTTATCGGATCACTGGATGAACAGGATTTTCTTGAGGACAAAGAAAAGGTCATCAATTGGTCTGCTACATGGGATCTACCAGTAAAATTCACTACAAGCTATCTCCTGTCTAAAGTCATGAAGAAGCTAGAGGTTGTTGGACCAGATGGTACACTTGAGACTCGTGAGGTTTCAGCGGACTTTAAATGGGCTGATCAATTTACAGCTGTTGCACAACGCGCTATGAGCTAGCGTTTTCGCCTCCGAGCGGTTTTATCATGCAGGTTCCCAGAGATTTTCATACAATTCCCAAGCTGAAGGTGTTCAACGTCTAGCTCTCGTATGACCCGAAGGGCAATCAGGTAGGTCATATGAGGAACGATTGCTGAGTCTAGATCTCTTCTCACTAAAAAGAAGGCGGCTACGTGGAAACCTGGTTGAAACCTTCAAAATCATAGCAGGTTCCTACACTATTCATCCCAGTGAAATGTACGCTATGCGCCAAGTGTGGGTACTCGGGCCCACCCTTTAAAACTAGCCAGGAGACATGTCATGTCTAATTGTCTTAGTTCTTCTTTAGTGGAAAGGGTAGTAATTAATGGAATCGTCTTCTGAGGAAGTTGTGTTCTACTTCGGTAGGGAGTTTTAAGAATGGACTCGACTCTGTGGCGTCATTATTTCCTGATTTTAATCCACAAGTGTATGTTGGTATGATCCTCATGTTGTCTTTTGAACACAAATGTTTCTCCTCACCTATGGTGAGGGGAATTTTTCTGTTGCATTTCAGATTACTCTCATACCAGAAAAAGTTGTGAAGATATTTGTTTTGGAGTGGTGGACGCTCTTCTGTGGCATACCACCGAAAGAGAAAGAAATTTGGACGTTCGATTGGCTCGTTAGCCACATACTGTCCTGTACAAACTGAACTGAACCAGACTTAATTGTTGGACAAAATAGAGTTTACACGATTATGATAAGTTCTGACACTCGTTCGTTCTCATTAGCACTATTCTAGCAAACAGCACTTCCAATTTTTTAAACTTAACGTTCGTTAGATGTAATGCATCCAACCGTTAAAAAGGTCACATTTCAAACTTCGGCGGCATATTTATTTTTCCTGTTCATTTTGTGTTCGCTCTCAGCATTTACTATTAATTTGTACAACGCATAAAAATCTATTCAGTGTTATTTTGCTGTAAACAATTTTGCGAAGTGCATATAGTAAATAACGTCCTTTCAGTTTTATCCTGCAGGTCCCCGGAGGTTTTCATCCCATTGTATAAAGCGATAGTGAGACCTCATCTCGAGTATTGCGTTCAAGCTTGGTCTCCTTACTTGGAAAAGGACATTGCCACGCTTGAAGGTGTTCAGCGCCTAGCTACTCGTATGATTAAAGGGCAATCTGGGAAGTCGTATGAACAACGACTGTTGAGTCTAGATCTCTTCTCGCTAAAAAGAAGGCGACTACGTGGGGATCTGATCGAGACCTTTAAAATCGTTAGAGGCTTTAGTTCTATTGATCCGGCTGATATGTATGCTCTTGCGCCAGTGGTAGGTACTCGAGGCCATTCACTGAAACTGGCAAAGCAACATGTCAGGTCTAATGCACGTAAGCACTTCTTTAGCGAAAGGGTAGTGAATCATTGGAACTGTCTGCCCGAAGAGGTAGTTTGTTCTACTTCAGTAACGTGCTTCAAAGATAGACTAGACTCGATCTGGCGCTCTGTGTTTCCCAATTTTTATCCCTAATTTTATAGTTGTTCTTCAATTTGTCGTTGAAACGCACTAATGTCTCTCCTCACCTATTGGGTGAGGGAGTTTTTCTGTTGCATTCCAGCCAAAGTCATACCGGAAAAATATTGAACCTACTATTCGAAGTGGTGGACGCCTATTGGCTTACCACCGGAAGTATTCTGGACGCTCGATTGGCGACGCTACCACATATCGTCCTGTGCTAACTGAACTGAACTGCCTGCCTTACTTTCGAAGTATCCCGAAATTAGTGCGTGTGAACAATGTCACGACAAAGAATATCGAAAAGCTGGGTGCTCAACCGCGCGCGTTTTTGGCCATTATTTATCTTTCGTTGTTGGAGATCAATTTAGGATTTGGACGTGTAATCGTGAATTAAAGTGTTTGTCCTCATCTTCATCGATGATTTGGCATCTTAGTTATCATGTCCCTACTACATGTTTGAAAATGATGTCAAATTCACCAGATCCAGCGATTACGGTGATCTGTTGAGAAAGATTGAAAAAGTTAATAAATTTTCGCATCATTGGGATCTTACTCTGAACTATAGTAAATCTCATCTGTTGTCTGCAGCAGTCGACAAAATTACATTAACTGCTAATTGCGGCAGGATCGACTTTAAATCTATAAAAATGGTTTAAGATTCAGGTATAGTCGTAACAGCGGATTTCAAATGCACTGTGCAATATGCCTCGACTGCTCAACGAGCTAAGGTAGAGTTTTAGGATTAAATATGTTCTGACGTAGAACGCCAGAAGTATTTATTCCCTTATATACAGCGATTGTCAGGCCTATTTTAGATTACTGCGTGCATGCCTGAGACCCTTTCTTCCACAAAGGCATCTTACTACTTGAGAGCGTCCATCATCTGGCTACCAGTGGTTGAAGATGTCTTGAAAACCCTACGAGGAACGTTTAATTTTTTCAGTTCTCTTTTCACTTAGGTGCCCGGCGTCAACGAGGTGACCTAATAGAAACATTCAAAATCCCGTAAGCCATAGACAACGATGGTTGTCAAAATCTCTCGAGCGATCTAACCTTCGATTAGGGGCATACAAGAAGCTCGCGAAAAATCACAATATTCTGAATCTTGAAAAACACTTCTTCAGTGAAAAAGTGGTAAGCTTTTTGAATAAGCTGCCTAATGACCTAATTGCTTGCATATCGGTAGGCGAATTCAGAAGATGCCAGGCGGCGTGAGCTTTTTCCTGAATATGCAGGTTGTCTGTCGATAGAGTTAACATAAAAACGTTTTTCTTTTTTAATTTTATGCGCTTTTTACTACGATTTTAAAAAGCCACAAAACTGGACATAAAATTAAATTATATAATGTCACGCTTTAAATATCATGTTTTAAATGTACGCACAAATTTTTCCATAGCTATCCTCTCACCAGCTTAGTGAAGAGAAAACTTTTCCGTTTTTTCCAGTCGCTGCTACAAAAACCTTGGTACCAAAGGACGGTCTGAATAACACCTGAAGTATCATAGCATACTACAAGGACACCAAAGAACCAATTTTGGCAGTAGTGGGTGCCCCTTTGAAGCTTTTCACCGACATAAATTCTGGGCGCTCGATTGGCTTGTCATCCATTTACAGTACTGTGTCTACTGAACTGAACTGAACATCAATTTGGTTAACACTCAGCATTATTGACGCAAACATGGATATTTCGTCATACGCCTTAGCCTCATTGAAGGACAACTCATCTAGTGCCGGAGCACTCGAAGTTTGTATGCCTAGCATTCCAGACGATGCATATAAAACACTAGTATGTCGTTGAACGCTATTGAAAATATAGAGAAGGCAATCGCCTTAGAATGGTCGTTATCGGATACTGTTCCGTTCTCTGGCTTTCCCTGGTTTTGTCTTTCCACTTGGCGTAGATATAAATCTTTTCGGAATAGATTTTGCATCACTAACCAAAAATAATTTCAATTCCTGTTCGAGCAAATGCTGTAATTTCACACGCGCCCGAGCTGTTTCTTAGCGAGTCTAAGATGCATGAGGGATAACTTGTATTGCCGCATTTTCGCCCCATGTTCTGGTAGACTTATGAACTTGTTATAGAGGTGTACACGCGATCAAAACAGCGTGCAATTCAGGTTGCATTTGTTCTTCAATTGTCGGAAACCTATTTTTTCATGCTAGAATATATCTTGTTATATTTTTGAAGTGGTTTACAATCCCAGGAATTTAATCTAAATTGTATACAGTACCTGGAACAGGTTAAATTTCTAGCAACTAAGAATTTCGAAGGCAAAATGTTTGAATTAATAAGAAACTGAAGGTGAGCTTACCTCTCAATAAATTACAAAAGTCACTTTGGTAATTAAACTACATTTCGAATGGAATTGTGGTGTTGGCAAGCCATTTTATAATCGGTAACAATTATTGATCAGGTAATTGTCGTCCAGTATGCTTCACTTCTGTTATGTTAAAGACTATGGAAAAACTACTCAAAAGTGGCACTGAGAGTCATGTTTATCATCGGGGCATATCTACGCCAGCACAGCATTGGCTTGTCAAGGGCCGGTCATGTATAACCAATCTCATCCATACGAGAGGCTTTGACGGAAGCTAGAGTCAAGATATCGGCTGGCACGATTATCGTTCGACCAAGTCAAACATCGGAAGATGTTGGATTAATTAAGAACGTATAGACTTCATATCTCACTTTCAAAATGGCTTATGAGTTCAAAAGGAAGTCACGTTTGTATAGACTAAGTAAGTAAGTATGTAAAAGCAGTACAGCCCCAAAGCACTAATGGTTGGTTAGATATCATGTGTATGCATGAAATCACAAGCCCCATTGCGGCAAAATGCCGCGATAGATTGTACATGTGCTAAGATACTGTCAGGTTTCTCAGGCACATAGAGATAAGAAGGGAAATAGTAGTCATACTCCAGTGAGTTTCCACATGCAGCTTCGTATCAGTGGCAAATCAATTCATCAAAGTGCTTCTTGCAAAGTAGAGAAATATTGCACAATTTCACACTCATAGGCGTCACATTAATCAGGTATGCGTATCCGTGACCAGATATCCGAACGTCGTTCTAACTTTTTGTTTCACTCGTTTTTGCGAAGTCGAGGTTAAATTCTCGTTTGCAGCTTGAAATATAGCCTTATGTGATGGTATAAGCTAGGTCCTACAATCGGTACAATAGCAGCACCGCTGACTGTTTTAAATATTTGGGCAATAATCCAATGATCGCGCAATGTTTGATTGTTGGTTGAAGCCGGTTGCTGCTCACCATCCTCCACAGATGTTTAATCGGAGAAAAATGCACAGATTTTTGCAGCCTTATTTCAAACAGGACTGTTACAACAAACGCCGTAGCATTATGTCATTGTCTTCGAGAATTGCGCTCAATAGTATCGCGTGTGTTATCTGACCCTGTTAGGTATGAAAGAATGGATAATGTTCTCGATTGCAATATTGTGGGTTTCGCCCGTACTGATTAATATGATTCAATTGATGCCGCATTTTTATGTACGTGTCTGTGGCGTTCAAACCGTAACCTCATCAACAACTGAAAGCTGTGTCTAGTAACCGTGCAAAATTTAGCGCTTTTTCGTGGACCAGAGTCCCAGGGCTCCAGTAATGTGGTACTCGCTTCGGCGGTACAAACACAAACAAAACAAAACCACCTTTACCGTTGCGCCGAGACTGGACCTTGACGTGGTGCAGCGGCTTGCGTGCCTCGATGATCCATTGAGCTATACTGGGTGATGCCTTCGTGGCATCTTCAGAGTTACTCATACCAGGTTGGTCAATGGTGAGAAGCCAGACAAACACAGTCTCCTTGTTCCTCGTGGACATTGTATACCAGGAGAGGCGTATGAATCCGCAAGGATCACCGGCTCGACTGGTTTGGGATGATGTCGGGAGTCCCTGCTTGGTCTCTACCTCGCGAATGGCTTGTGAACTGTACCTACAGTATCCGGCCCCGATAGGTGCGATCCTTAATCTCGCTCCGCTGCCTTGCGAGTTAGGCTTTCGGGCCAAAGGCTTGAGGTGGAAGTCCTCAAGATCAACTCCTCTACTTCGGCATGGACAACCGGGTAGTATCACGCCCACACCCAAACAATGACAATGACAATCTTAGAAATTCCTAACTCTGTGTCTTCTATTACTTCTACCACCTTTCCTCCTCATGTTACCATCCCCGATTCGCTCTCTCTACCTGATGTACGACTCATGCCGTCTAGACAGCCGTCGATTGCTGCAACTCTTCTACGCCCGCGGGTTTCATTTAGGTTAGCTTCGTTTAACGTTCGGACCTTGCTACAACCGGGACAACAGGCCGGCCTTGCACGAACGCTTGAGACGTTAGGCATTGATATCTGCTGCTTATCGGAAACCCGTTTCCGTGACACAAGCGAAGTCTGTCAGTTGGTCTCACCAGCTGAACCAGACAGCAGATTCCACCTGCGCCTCTCTAGTGACCCGGATGCTTCCTCTGCCGGATTGGCTGGCGTCGGTATCGCGCTCAGTTCCCGTGCTGAGCAATCACTCTTAGAGTGGATTCCCGTTGACAGCAGACTGTGCGGTGCACGATTTCGTGGCCACTGTCGGGTGAACAGGCGGTGCGAAACGCGGAGGGATTTGTTTGTGATTTCTGCCTACGCTCCAACGGACTGTAGTGTGGATCTCAGTAAGGACAACTTCTATGAGAAGTTGCATAGTTTGTTTCGCAAGGCACGCAGGACAGATGTCGTAATCATGGCAGGAGATCTCAACGCTCGCGTTGGTCGCCTGTCTGAATACGAGCGCCACCTAGGAGGTCAGTATGGGCTGGATGGCGGGCGTTCAGATAACGGAGAACGATTGCTCACATTCTGTGGCGATCACCGCCTCTATCTCTCCAGTACGGCATTTCGGCGTTCCCAGCGTCGAATGGCCACATGGCGCTCACCATCACAGCACGTCTGGTCTCAAATTGACCACATTGCTATTAGCTACAGGTGGCGTGGTAGCATCAAGGATTGTCGTTCATACTGGACCACCAGTGTGGACTCAGACCATGCGCTAGTCTGTGCGACAGTCAACTTCCAATTTGGGGGTAAGGCACGCGCAAGACGAACTCATGTAGACACCGCCTCTTTGATGCTCCCCGCTGTCAGAACCCAGTTCCATCATGCATTGACCAGGGAGCTCGCAGAAGCACCCCCGTCTGATGTTGAGCAGCACTGGAACTTCGTTCGGACAGCACTGTCCTGCGCTACTTCTGAAAGCTGTCAACCCACCCGCGCTTTGCCACGCTCTTGGATCTCGGCCCAGTCACTTGCTTTAATCGATCACCGTCGAACTTTACCCACCGGCACTGAACACAACCGTGCTCGGAGAGAATTCAATACCCGCTTAAAGGCCAGCTTAAGGAATGACCGCGAGTTCTGGTGGACGCAACGTGCTTGTGAGATGGAGGTTGCAGCCGCATCGGGCAATACTCGCAAATTGTTTCAGTTAATTAGAGCTACTGGTTCGAAACTGAATACAGTGAGCGAGACTATTTGCGAAACTGACGGCTCGCCGATCACCAATCTTAGTAGACGCTTAGAACGATGGGCTGAGCACTTTGGTGCTCAGTTCAGCCAGCCACCTCCTCCGACCTCGCCGCCTGAGACACCGATTTGCACGCCTTGGCCCGTTTCCTTAGCCGCTCCTGATCTCCAGGAGGTGAGAGAGGTAATTCGAGCACTGAAGCGCCACAAGTCACCTGGTCCTGACGACCTCCACCCGATTTTGTTTAAGGAGGGAGGTGATCTTGTGGCAGCGGAGTTACGTGATTTGTTTACCAAAGTATGGGCTGAGGAGCGGGTCCCGGCGTCATGGGGTGAATCGACGGTTATCCCAATCTTTAAGAAGGGCGCACGGAATCTGTGTTCCAATCATCGTGGGATATCCCTGACTCCTGTCGCGTCTAAACTCCTGGTTTCCATCCTCCTTCGTCGGCTATCGCCCATTCGGGAGTTACGTTGCCGTGAGGAACAGGCTGGATTCCGCCCGGGGCGAGGATGCGTGGATCAGCTTTTTGTCCTGCGACAGTTATTAGAGCACAGACACCTGTACCGGCGACCAACCATCGTAGCTTTTCTGGACATCCGGGCCGCGTTCGACTCGGTGGACAGAACTACTCTTTGGAACTGCTTGCTTAGGAGTGGCATCCCTCCTAAGTATGTCGCCATCTTGAAGGAGCTCTATTCTCATTCTTCAGGGAGGGTCAGGGTCTACGGCAGCCTATCGCCGGCGTTCCCCACAACCAGTGGCGTGCGCCAGGGCTGTCCGCTGTCCCCATTCTTGTTCAACTTTGCGATCGAGGATGTCCTCCAGAATGCTCTCCGTAGCTTCACTGAGGGTGGGATCGAGCTACTTCCAGGTAACCGTGTCACTGACCTTGATTATGCCGATGACATTGCTTTGCTTGGTGATGATCCGGTGTTCCTACAGAATGCCCTGAACCAGCTAGCATTGGAGGCGTCTAGGTACGGATTGCACTTAGCTCCAACTAAGTGTAAGGTTCTTCTTCAAGATTGGGAGGGGTTGCAGCCCACTCTGACGGTCGATGACCTCAGTCTGGACTGTGTGGAACAGTTCACCTATCTTGGTAGCTGCATCACGGCGGGAGGAGGGCTGGAAAGTGAGATCGGCTCTCGCATTGCGAGAGCTCGCTTCGCGTTCACTAGTCTAGGTCATCTCTGGAAGCGGTCTGACGTGAGTTTGAGACTCAAGGGGAGAGTTTACCTGGCCTCAGTCAGGTCGGTCTTGCTTTACGGGTGCGAGAGCTGGGCAGTACGCGCAGAGGAGCTCCGGCGCTTGGAGGTGTTTGAACATCGATGTTTACGGAGGCTTGCACGAGTGTGGTGGCAACACCGCACTAGCAACGTTGAAGTGAGGCACCGTGTTCTAGGTGGGGACAGCCTGATGCTACGAGACCTAATCGACCGTTCCCGTCTCCGCTGGCTAGGGCATGTCTTGAGAATGAAGCCTGAGCGCCTACCCTTCCGCGCGCTGCGTGTGTCGGTTGGCCCAGGCTGGCGGCGGTGTTCAGGTGGACAACCGCTGACCTGGAAGAAGGCCTTAAAACGCTTGACGTCGGGTTTAGCTCGGGTCGGACGAACGCGGCTTCCTGGGTGGGGTCCAAGGGATAGTGAGTGTCTGTGGCTTGACACGCTGTCGACGATGGCTGAGAACCGGCAACAGTGGAGAGAGTGCATTCTATTTTGTGTTCCCCCCTCAAATTTGTAAACAAAAATCAAAAAAAATCAAAAAATCGACATGTGGAACAATGGAAAAAAAATTCCCCCTCATATTGTACCTTTTTTCTTTCTTTTTCTGGTGCATTGCCGGGTGGCACTTTTTCATTTTTAAATGATTGTGTAAATATATATATATATATATATATATATACGACTGTGAACTATGATGATGAATGTGGTGATTTATTATACTTTGAGTTGTGCTGGAATTACGCTTATGGGTTATCTTGATGCGAACTTGTGCATCTGAGTAACTTTGTACGTTTTTCTTACAGAATAATGCCTGTTGTGGTTCTCTGTGTGAGGCAATCAAGTGTCGATACATGACAGCTATGTAATGCTATCATTGAGGAATGTAATCATTTATGTACACGATTTATAAAAGACACTTTCCGGGTAATATTCACCCTTAAACTCAGCGAAAGGCTGATTGTTTTTTGTGTGATTTTGGGGTTAAGTCATAGCCCTCCTTTTTACCAAACTATAGATCCCGAATGGTATGTGATTCGGGAAAATTTCATATAAAAATTGTAGATTTGTTCTTCTTTTCGTTCATTAGCTTATGTGGGGCGTGCCTCTATCATAGAAAACTGACTCCGACATCCGAATAATTTTACCTAGTTAGCTTACCCTATTCAGATTGATCTATTACCCTATGTTAGTATTGCTACCGTCGCGGTACTTTAAGATCCAATTCAGCGTAACGCAATTGTACCATTCGCCATAGTTCGTACCAGAGATCGTATGGCATGCGCAGCACCATACATGGCTGTTTACTAAGCTCTCGACTTGATAGACACAAAGCTTTTTAAAAGGTTATTCCTGAGCTTCATTTTACTTCTCTTTTCGGTTATTGCCGGCGATTCCAAGAAAGTATTGGTGTTGTGTGTACATTATTTCCTTGCCTTCATCTTTTTGATGAAAGTAGTACCGTGTTTTTTATAAGACAAGCGTTATTTTCAGAAAAAAATCTTGTCGATCTAAACTGCTCGTATAACCTACAACTCTGTCTGCCAATTGGTGTTCTTGTCGATTTGCAAATGCAGCTGAAGCTTCACGCATCTTGTTCAGTGCTGTCTATAAACCGCCACTGATATTTGCCTTTCAACTTTTTATTCTATTCTATTTTCCTTTCCTTTTAGCGTAAATCATGTTCTACGCTCATTTTGTACTCAGCAAGAAAGGGCCTTTGGCTCGTATTTGGTTAGCAGCTCATTGGGATAAAAAGCTAACACGCGCTCATGTATTTGAAACTAACATAAGCTCTAGCGTCGAAGCGATTTTGGAGCCTAAACTCAAAATGGCCCTTCGCACCTCGGGGCATTTGTTGCTTGGTGTGGTTCGTATTTACTCAAGGAAGGCAAAGTACTTGTTGGCTGACTGCAATGAGGCGTTCGTAAAAATCAAAATGGCTTTTCGACCAGGTGTTGTCGACCTTCCAGATGAAGCCAATCGTGAGGCAGCCATTGCCGCCATCACCTTGCCGGAGAACATTCACGATTTTGAGGCAACGATAGCCGATCTCAAGTATGTTCAATTTGATTAACTTTATTTCAGTGAAATCAATATGAATACTATTGCGATCAATCAAAGCCGACCGGAAGATATTACCATACGAGAAGATTTCGGAGAAATTAATCTTGGCAGACAAGATGATGATTTCGGAGACTCCGCGTTCGATGAGGCGTCGAGTCGTGAAGTATTGCGTGAAGGCGATAAAACATTCGGCAGCGGTATTTATCGTGGCGCTGGGCAGTTATCAGTAAGAGGTGGTACGGACTTTTCGCTACGATCTGAACACGACATTGATGCAACACTGATTGGCGCCGATCCGTTGAAAGATCTTGGCAAAGACGGAAAATCAACTGATTTCGACGGAAGACCGATGGATGTCAGTTTAGATGATGCGGATTTTGGAGAAGGATTCCTTGGTGAGTCGTGTGAATTTAATGTCTAATTTTTATAAATTTCCCATTTTTGAATTTTTATTAATTTTTAATTTCTCTGTACATTTTAATTTCATAAGGTGCTGCGGACGATGACGACGAGAATTTCGGTGGTGAAATCGATCATTCACTTTTTGCGGATGCAGCAATTTTCGAAGATCCTTCTGCTCAGAAACAGCTTGCTCATATAACCTCGGAAATTGAATCTCATCTTGGTCCAGACCACTTATCCTTGCCTGTTTCACTCGGTTCTAATGTTGATCACCTTGAACAACCTGAATTGAACACAGTTCTTCAAAGCGAAACAGCTCCGCATCCCTTTTCTGCTGTTTCAACGGCAACCACCGCCGCTGCAGTACAGAACACAACAGATTCTAACCTCACCGGACTCCCGATTGTAACACAATCTAGAATTGGCAACACCACTGCCCATGGAGAAAGCACAACTTTGCTAACAAATGAGTCTGAGGCTTTCGCCCTTCCTCCAATTGACGCAACCACTGCGCTAACAACAGAGCCAAAGAGGTAAGCTATGTTCGATTGATAAAAGCAGGCGATAACAGATATTCTGTTCCCTGTTTTTTCTATTTTCTTTCTCATATCTGTCTAGGCCTGGGCAACCTGACAGTATCTTAGCCCACGTGCAGTCTCTGACTGTACGGCACTTTGCCCGGATCAGGCTTGTGCGTTCATAATACTTGTTTTTCATACAAATTATGACATTTTACCTACTTTAGATATTTTCGTTTAATTTTTGACGTGCACATGCAGAAAAGTTCTGTATTTTGAGTGATGGTCCATCTTGATCTGATTGAAATTCAAGTCTTGATTATCCCACACATATTGGGTCAAATTTCGGCAGTTTTGTTGCCAGGTGTTCACAGTACAATTTGGTGCATGAGCAAAACATTGTCTGAAAATTCTACCTCATTTGTTCAACTGTTAACTTACACGAATGCATTAATACAAAATGACTTATTCATTCAAGTAGTCATCCTCATCACGGATGTGCAATCGTGCAGCATTTCTGTGCTGTACGGCTAACATCGTGCTAAATTGATTGGCCAACGGTAGTGAGCTGCATGCTGAAACACGCTGGAGTCTCACTACTATTTCTCCCCCCCTCCCCCCTCATATCTGTTTAGGCCTGGGCAACCTGACAGTATCTTAGCCCACGTGCAGTCTCTGACTGTGCGGCATTTTGCCTGGATCAGGCTTGTGCTTTCATACCATACCTCATCACGAACACGAACAGCACTCGGCAAGTATCGAATGCGTAACAGTCATACAACTCTGACAAAAAATAAAATCCTAAAAAGCTGCTGAACTTGTAGGATGAGCACAAGCACTAGGATAAAATGCTTTCACCTTAAATCAAACACTCATTTGAATATGTTTCTTACTCTCATGCATCATACCTTGCTTTCCTCGCTATGTCACTTGACAAAATTCTAGATTACTCAAACACTCCAAGATGATGCCCGCAAAAAACCATAACGGAACAGAATTTTGATTAGATTATTCTCTGGTTACGGCCCGAGCAACCGATCACTATCTCAGTCCGCTTTTACTCTATCAAACCGTTTCCCACTTAACTTTTCCGGGCTTAAAATTTCACCTATATTGGCATTGACTTTGCTACTTAGGAATCGTTTGCTCGTTGGACGGGGTTTGAAAGAGCAAAGGTACATTTCAGAATTGCTCCTAATGGTTGTAGTTACATGCTTATCCGTCCCACATTCAATGTTTCCCACTGACCGTATCTCAGCACACCTGAAGTCTTTGACACCCCCGCATTTTCGCTAAAACGTTAGATTTTCAATTGCATATCCGTGTCATATATGCATACACATATTTGGCTGATCATCCATTCCAGAATGGGCAAACGCAAGCGTCGTCTGATCGTGGACGAGCTCAAGTCTATTCCAAGTGAGACAATGAAATTACAAATGGAAGACACTTCGGATATCACGATGCAGCTTGATCTAGCCCCACCAACCAAGAAACTCATGCAATGGAAAGAAACATGCAGGGTTGATAAACTGTTCACTCTTCCGGGCAAGGCAATCCCGTCTCGTGTGCTACAACGTTTATTCGTGTGCAACTTACACGCAGTCACTATGGCTGAGGATGTACCGGAAGAACCTTTACTGCCGCACCCGTTGAAGCTCACTTCCGCATCGCTGTCACATACGATTGACGCCAAGTCTACCACTGAAGAGACTGTTGAAGTGAGTCTTTCTTTTTCGAAAGATCATTCTGGCGTCTTGGTACAAATGTTCGATCTATTCTACAGGCCAAACGAGCGCTTTGCTCGTTGTACATCTTTCGCCTCATCAACCGGTTTGCTTATTGTTGACGTAAACGGTTTTCGAAATTTGGCGTCCTGAACAGTTACTATCCACAGAATTTTATCTAATTGTTGAAAAATGCCTCTATATCGCTCTATCTCATTAGCTATTTTCAATGAGAACGTGTTGCTCAATGATATGTTTTCACGTAATTAGCCTCTCGAAAAAACGTCAAAAGGATTGTTGCATCTTTGGGATTTCTCCGCTTTAACGATAGCTAAACCTATCACGAACATTGACTGGCTTGGTTTTTTGCTCAAATTGCATTTCAACACACTAACCCACTGGCTATCAGCTCTACGAGGCAAGCACCTGTAGCTCAGGTAATGGATGTTCATTATAGGGTGTTCGTCGAGCCTGCATAGTGGGTTGCGGACGTTTCGTCACCAAACTAGATGACATCATCAGCGTAACTTCTTGCGAAGCATAAGGGCCTTGAAGTTCACTACATTTATACCACGTTCCCTTGCATGTCTGTGCTATGTTTCATGTTTCGTTGCGATTCCTATGCCGGATGTAGAACAAACAGCATCACATTAGTCCCTAGGAAATGCCAGATTGTATGCCTTGGTCGAGGCATTGTGTCGTTGAATACCATGCCTCGAGAACTCCCCATTTTGGGATGTTTTCTACGGGTGGCGAGGATTAAACATTGATTTCATTCCAATTCATGTCGTTCGCGATCTACGTGTATTGATACCAGAGACTTGTGATCGTGTCTTCTCACGGCCAATTGATGTGGTCTTGTACCAATGAAAGAGCAAGCCTGATCCAGGCAAAGTGCCGCACAGTCACAGACTGCACTTGCGCGATATTACTGCCAGGTTGCCCAGGCCTATACAGATATGAGAAATAGAGAATAAAGATGGCAGTGAGACTCCATCGTGTTTCAGCATGCAGCTCACTACCCGAGGCCAATCAATTTAACACGGTGTTAGCCGCACAGCTTAGAAGTACCAATTCTTCTTCCTGTCTGCCCGACGTAATGCATCTCACGATTTGCGCATATTTTTATAAGATATTCGTTTTGTCCTATTTCAGTATGTTATCCTTCGGTTTTGACAATTGCGTACGAAGCCTTTTTGTTGATTTGTGTGCATGCAAACACGCTCCGCTATTTCAATAGGATTTTTTGATTCCTTGTCGGATCACTTGGGCCCATGGAGTCGTTGCTTATTGTCAACAGCATTAAGACGATTCGATATATCACCGAGTGGACACTTTGCTATCTATCGCATTTATTTCCCCAACTATTTGACACGCAGACGTGGTTTGAAATTAGAAAAAAAAACACGGCACTGTGAAGTGATTCAACCTACTAACACCCGATTAAGAGGCGGCCCACGTCTCAGAACAATTTTTAAACCTAGGTTTCACGATGATGCCAAACCGATTTTATGAGGTCGCGTTTTTATTTGCTATAGTTGGTTGTATCCCCTGCTAAGCTGCTTCTCGTGCCTTTTAAATAAACCCCAATGTGCTCCCTCCAGATCGACCTACTGTGGTGACCTAAGTAACAGGGTCATGTTTCCCCAATAATGTTTGATGCTTTCTTTATTTTTATTACCTCAGCTTAATCTTCATGATGCTCAAAACCAACAAGACCAAGGGGCAGGTTTTCGCTCACCAGCTCTACCCTTCAACACCACGGCGCAACTCAGCACAATGCACAAGCTCGATGCCATCAAAGAATTGTCTGAGGATCCTTCTAATCCACTCTCTTCCGGTGCACAACCTTCTGACCAGTTTGATCAAGGTAATTTCTCACCTTACGTTCTTGATGTGCCGTTGTCATATGAATTGGTCGCTTCAGTGTTCATTCAGTTTGGTTATCTGCGCTTTATCCTAATCGATACGTGTGGCTTTCTTATCTCCCTCCCTCATCTTTTCTTTGTAAGTGAAACATCCATCGTTATTGTATGGTAGCAAAGCATGACGTCTTCGATCATCAACCATTAGTTATGTCTGGTTTTTGATTGGCTCTGCTTTTTCACTTAACGGGAATCGAATTCATTCACGCTCGATACTTTTCATATTTTTCAAAACGACAACTTCTTGACTCATTCTGTAATAAATATCCGACTTTGTTCCTGTTTTCGTCCGAAATCATGTGTTTACATTATCAGACCGGGTATCACAACCATTTACACAGCGTGTATCTATCTCTTATACTACTTTTATAATGAAATCGCATCATTTTAACATTGGCATTGATCACACTGATTGTAACATTTCTTCTATCGTTCGATTGACGATCACGACCTAGTCAATGATAACATGAAATAGTGCTTGGACTTGTTCTCGGAATCTTTTTGCAGTACACCGAATCGCATACTGACTGTCTGAATAAATCACACTTCACATGAAACCTAGACCTAGTTTACGCACCCGTCTTCAAGGCTGATTTTTCCTCGAAATACTGTCAGCTTACCACAACTGGACGAACAGATAAATCCTACTGTAAACGAGTGAATTTATCCCTTATGCAACTTCATTCAACTTGTCGAAAAGAATCCTTGTCCATCTTTTTCCGTGCTAAATTGATTGGCCATGGGTAGTGAGCTGAATGCTGAAATACGCTGCAGTCTCACTACCATTTCCTGTTCTTTTTTTCTTCCTCATATCTGTCTAGTCCTGGGCAACCTGACAGTATCTCAGCCCACGTGCAGTCTCTGACTGTGCGGCACTCCCTGCATCAGACTTGTGCTTTCATACATACATACATACCTTTTCCTGTACAATGCCATCACGTTTGACTTTCATCCGCTTGCAGTTCGTGACACTCTGGGGCAGGCCATGGTGGATGATTACGATGACAGTCAGGTGCATGATGATCTCGCGTTCATGGGTGAACCGGCCACGCCGTACATGCCTCCGCCAAGTGTGTTGTCGGAAGCACCCCCCAGTATGATGCAAGTAAGTCTTCGACCCAAACAGTTTATGTTCGCCCTCCACACTTTGCTTGTCCCAAGTTTCGTAAAAGCATTACAGCATCTGATGACTAGTTGTGTTTTTCGCGTTCATTTGAGCGGCACACGATGTGGTAGGTTGTTATTCATCGAACTAGAAATTGCCCCGGCGAATAGACGTTCTGTTGATCTGGTTCTCCCTCATTCACTGTAATCAGGCGGTTACGGCATCTCTCATCTCATTTTTCTGTCCAGATCGAATGTTTTGGAGTTCGTTGAACATCAAGAAGCATGTGTGTGTGTGTTGGCCTCCTTCGGTCGATGTCGACCTCGGATGTACATCACAATCGCATGAATTTTCATGTTCTACAGCTTTTTGAATGTATGTATGTATGAAAGCACAAGCCTGATCCAGGCAAAGTGCCGCACAGTCAGGCTTGGTGGTAGGGCTCGTCAGTGTGATCTGCGTCGAGAGGCCATGAGCTGATCTGCCTCCCCAGTTGAAAGCGGACGCTTTACACAATGCCCTCCTAGCGAGCGGTCAAGAGCAAGGTCTTCCAAGAAATGTTTACTTTCTAAATTGGGAATTCGCCGCTGCAGTCATTACAATAACAAATTGGACCGTGTATTTATAGCGCACTCGTTAGGAATAGCCTCTCAGTTGATTTATCAATATCACTCGACGTTGATATTGGTATTCGTGTTAAAATATCGCGATTCCTTTCCTCGTAATCAGCATGTCCGACTTACCTGAATTATAATATTTTCATGAGTGAAACTCGGTGGCACAGCCTTTAGGCGAAAATACCCGCCTGCCACGTCCTGACCAGGTTAGATTATTGAATAGCAATCCGTTTGATTTCAATTCGTTAAGGAAGTGTATGTTGAGATACGGTCCAGGCTTATAAATGTGCACGGATGTGCAATCGTGCAGTACTTATTTGCTGTTAGGCCAACACCGTGCTAAATTGATTGGCCGACGGTAGTGAGCTGCATGCTGAAACACGCTGGTGTCTTACAACCTTTTCTTTACCCCCCCCTGACAGTATCTGAGCCCACGTGCGTCTTTGACTGTGCGGCACTTTGCCTGGATCAGGCTTCTGATTTCATACATATATAATGTTCAATAGTACAAGAATACTGCGTATTTTTGAATGCGACTCTATGAAACTAGGTCAGAAGCGCTATCACTGATTGGACTAGGATCGTCTATCGTTTTATTTTTCTAATTTGTTTGGTCTTCCTACTTGTCAGTAATCCGGTATTCTGACCAGAAACTGGGTGATAAAACGACTCGTGATGCAACGTTTTCGATTGCTTGCATTGTTCTTTCATTAAAGGTCTCGTCTCGCAGACATGCACGCTCGGACGCTGGTGTGAGTCGTCTAGACCTTTTTTAAAAGAATGGTTTCCATTCATATCCTCCATATATGTTCCAGAGCTCTTTGTAACGCTGTGACTTATTCTTAATCCGGTTACAAAGGCTTATAGAGTGACACATTCTTGCCGCATTTACGTAAGAACGAAGTTGTTAGTTCAATGCTAGCGGCGCATGACGTTACGTTCAAAGTCGTTGTCAATACACTGAGTGCCAAACTTGATGCCTATTTACTTTGCTGTTGACACCATATATAATTAAAACTGGTTTGCACCAGTCCTTCATTTCCGATTCACCTTTGGCTTCTTTTTCTCATTCGTGGACCACTATAACATACCCCGCTAGTTATTACCCAAATACGCTGCGAGTGGTGCCTTGACTTCACTTTAAAGCTTCAATGCATTAGGCTAACCATTGTCATCAATATCGCACCTCATATGAAGGATTGGGTTGGTGATTAATGAGGATTATTCCCCTTCCAAAGGCTGACATGTTGGCGTTTGAACGTGAGCTGGCCGAGGCCGATGACGAGGCGGAACATCAATTGGCCATGGCTTTCGCGGGCGCGCATCCCGGTTCCATTGAGCTACTGTCCGGTCGCGCGGGTGTCATCGCGGACAACACCGGTGTTGCCTCGGATGGCCAAATCACGCAAGCCACCGTGGATTCGCTTGAAGAACGCCGTCTAGAAAAGCGCTCCAAAGTTCTGCTGCGTATGCTCAAAGCGCATCAACAACAATTCGGTTGGGAGGAACCACTTTCGCTGCAGACCATCTGTTCGGGCAATACCAAGAAACAGGTACCGATCGGTTTTCATATTTCTACGTTTTTATACACATACCCTGGTTAATACTTACTTTTGTGCGACTATCTCCTCCTGGGGGATGAGTCGGCTTCAATGAAGAGTCTTGGGAAATTGGGTACAAAGCGGTCACCACTCGGCGTTTGTTCGAGTCAGGTTCTCTAGCCTTTGCACAACCAAGTGCGACCTGCAAGGCAGCAGGGAGTTGCCAGCACCAACTAACCGTCTACGATACTCCGCTCCAGATTTTTACTCAGGGTTTTCTCCCGAAGCCTTTCCCGCGATCGGGTATTCCGCAAGGCAGCGGAGGTTCAAAATGAGGGTTTTCCTTCCCCCTAGATGAAATGCCCTTCCAAGCTAACGAGCTCCATCTGCCCGAAGCAACCTAATTTTTAAGCGCCAGTCACTCGCCCTCGCCCCTTCTCCTATTGGTACAGGCAATTCCGCCGTGCTCGGGGAGCCACTCATACAGGCAGGAAGCTGGATTTGCTTTGCCCACTTTCACTGGTGTGTTTTTAACCCTCCAAGTAAATTACACAGTCCCTAGGCCACCACACGCTGTTTGTGTCTGAAAATATGTGGAGGCTGTGTCCCAAGACGGTCAAGTGACGCAAGAATTTGTGTGAAAGCATTGAGTTGTAACAACGAAACGGTCGATTTTATGTTCTAAAGGTGGCCTTGATCATGAAAATGTAAATTTGCAGCTGCTTTCTGCGATGGGTTAAATTACCGATCAACGAACTGAAATACATCACTAACCACAACGTTGTAAGTAATCGTGTTATTTTGTGTTGCACTCAGTTGCGCAGTAATTGTTTTGCTAATTTGATTCCCAAGGATAAACCTGGTTTTTTGCTTACTTGCATGCTTTCCTATCACGCACGTACATCGTATGATTGTTTTGAAAGCACAAGCCTGATCCAAGCAAAATGCCGCACAGTCAGAGACTGCACGTGTGCTAAGATACTGTCAGGTTGCCCAGGCCTAAACAGATATAAGTGGGGGATAGAAATGGTAGTGAGACTCCAGCGTGTTTCAGCATGCAGCTCACTACCATTGGCCAATTGTATGATTGATTTTGAGCTATTTACACCCGTCATATAAGGGCAGTGCAATCACAATCGATAGATGCTATGTCATTGGTCGTGAGATGGATATTTTGTTCAAGCCCTTGATTTTAACCCCATCCACGTGTAATGAAGCAGGCTGATCGTACCTGCCCGGTCCAATAGTGGCTTCAAAGTTCATGCATTTATGCTGATTATAAACGGAATTCGTTATAAAACAACACAATGTGACTAGGCACGATATGTTCGGATGTTTTGCCATCGAAACATCAACTGTTACCAACATAATAACTGTCCTTGAATATTATGTCCCGGTATCCTTTCTCTTTGAAGGCCGCGTCCAAGTTCTACACAATATTACTTCTGCGAAAGCAAGGCGCTGTTGATTTGCGACAGGACCGAGCTTATGAGAACATTTTAATTTCTCGGGGACCGAATTTTAACCGTCTGATTGAAGTTTAACCATTCACATCCGCATTCTTGTGTGTCTGTGTGTATTTGTTTTTTCTTCAACAAAGATACTTTTTGCTTTTGTGTCACCTTTTGTCCATCTTTCTTATCATCGTCGTGTATTCAGTGGACTTCTTTTTGCACTGACTGCTGCTCATTTGTCATTGTCAATCGGCAAGATTCGGTTTTTCTATCTGATTCATTTTATAGATGTAATCATGAACTATTCACATTTATCTATACACATGTGTATTATGATAATATTTTTTTATAATCGTCCCTATTGAACGGTCTTAAGCGGCGGGTACCGAAAGTTCTCTGAGTTGAAGCTGAATTATCTGTGAACATCTTACTACTTACTGCCGTCATACGTATCAATGAATTCGAGATGTTGCATGTCTGCTGTACCGCATTTTTCACTAATTTGTGGTCTAGGGGCGTACTTTTCGTGATCTACCGGATTTCGATTTTGCCTCATTGCTTTCCTCACTCAGTTGATCGACACTTGGAGATAACCGCCATAGCCTAGGATTGCTTCCATCATCGAAGCTCGTAAATTATCACTCACTCGTCATACGAATACCCAGTGACACCCGTTTCGGTGGCAAGAAGCCGCCGTTTCCAAATGGGTACTATTACAAAGAAACCTGAGGAAAATCGAACACTTCTCGGAAAGTGATTGCTCGACTGAAGTCACCACAACAGCGCTAACTTTTGCATCGACACCGAAGCATAAGTTATCTGATGGCAATGTTAACAAGTTATCAGTCTGAACGCAAGGCGAAAGTCTAAGTTGCCGGTGAAATTTTTCAAGCTATCGGAGCCATTAGCGCAGTTTCACTCAGTCTAATACTGTTCATAATATTGGTACGGGGTAAGCTTTACTTTTGCTGGCGGTTTAAAAGTTGAATGAGAGAATTACACAGCTCGACAAGCAGATTTAAATATACTTTAAGTAGAAGTCTGAAACATCGCAGTGTGAGGCTCTCTGTAAGCGTCCATGCAGTGTATTCTTCTTACAAAGACGAATTTTCGGACTTTTTCTCCGCCTTTTATTGAGAAATGTATTTAATACATGCATACACCCAGCAGCGCAAGCTGGCTCACCAGTGGTTATCGGATTGTACAACATACTTATTGAGCACGACTTTCGAACGCAGGCGCACCAGAGCTAACGAAATTCTAACGTATAGAATAATGTATCCGGCGTCCCACTCTTTCAGGCACCTATTTAGAATTGGTTCCAGTCGTGTAACTTACTCTATACATAGGTTATTTCATCATCATTCTTACTCAGTCACCAATAACTAACGATTGCTGTCGGAAAAGAAGTTTATTCAAAATGCCTAAAGTTGGACTATCCCTTTTGGTTATTTCGATTCCGGGATGATATTTTCAGTCAACGATTGGCCGCAAGTTTAAATTCACCGGGGTGTCGAATCACTTTTTCTCCTACAAAGTTAGAAATTATTTGATATGCTTCAGACACGCATGAATTGAGCTCGTTAAAGTGACCGCATTTGGGCGGAAATACGCTATTGCTTGCTCATACCTGGATAGTAGTTGAAAAAGAATAAACTTACAACGTGCTCTCGTTCACAATCTGTCATTTATGTGAATTAATCTAGCACGGTGTCACACACACAGTCCTGACCTGCTATATGCTACATCCAACAGCGGGAATTAGCCTGAAACTACGCATGACAGGATTTCACCGACTGGAAAAATCGTTAGCTTGCATAAGTTGTTTACGGTCATTCTCAGTACTTACTTGACACCCGTGTATGATTGGGACTTGGGATGAGATGTATATCTGCGAAAAGCTGCTTCGTCGCTTGAAAGCCGTGCGTGTGACCTACACGTCACAGCGAATGATGTGCGGATATCAACCGAAAACAGCGGACCCATGGTACTGAAATATGTCACGACTGTGTCAGCCTTGGACACGATCATTACTCCTCAAAAATAGGCACCCTCGAACATGGAGATGTAATCTAGTGTCTGGACTTAGTCTAGTGTAAATGGCAAAGCTATAAATAACCTTCATTTTGCACACTGGTGGTTTGCTATATTTGTACAACAAAACAAGTTGCTCGGGCCGTGTGTAATGCATTATTGACATTAAAATGAAAACCAATAGTGAAAATAGCACATTTACATCTATGTACAAAAAACGCTTTCTAGTCACTCAGATCTAGTTCCTTCATCAAACGAGAAACCTCTTCGTCAATCTCTGAAGCAGTTTTGTTCTTCTGGGTTCCCGGTCGTTTGTTTTTGTTTCGTTTTTGGTTTCTTGGATGGTTCTTTGACTTTGCAACTTCTACTTTGGATGAGAGTTTCGTTGCAACATTCGGAACTGGGATTTCTTTATGCGCTGCGGAAACGATCACAGTTCCATCCCAGATAGAACATAGACGTTGTTGAAATAACTCAAACAATTGACCAGCTTTGTCTTGCAGATCAATGGACGACAGGAGGTGAGGAAAAACGAAATCAACCACTTTCTGGACGCGATCGATGGCACGGATGGAAGAAAGATATAAGACAATCGAATGGAAAAGAAAACCACTAGGGAATAAATAGAAAACTTCAGGAAGTACAAGTTGTAGATCCCGATCTGCCTCATATAGGGCATTTACAATGCCGAAGAGTGTGAACAGTGCGGCATACATTGCTTGCAATTGTCCAAAGGTATGCACCACGGATATATGCAAATTGGACAGGGAAGTGATTCTCGAAAACGCACAAGCTCTGTCTTTTAACACATTGCTGACCTTACGAATAGATTCGGCGGAAACTTGACGAGGGAACATGAGCCACGTGCAGATGGCAATCGCAGCGACAGACAATAGGACGGCGGATGACAGACACGAGTCCAACTCTCCGGAATTCCTATGCCAAACAGCTGTCAGAAGGGCCAACCCGGTAATCCATGGGTACGGATTTCGATCAAGCGGGTTTGTGGACAAGCGGCCGTAAATGGTAGCCACCGGATTCTCACATTGCATTAGCGATAATCGATGGAGTGGGATTTGGGATGCCTTCATTGGCCAGTTTCCTTTTCTTGCATATTCCACAACACTCGTCATATTATCGACATTTAAAACGTCAGCTATCACGCTGTAAATAAGCTGACGAATAGGTTTTGCACAGGCGTACATCGATTTATTACAATTCAAAGATTCCACGCAACACGGGAGGACTAAAGCGTTGGAATACACGGGGTCTAATAAGGCAGGAAGTAGACTGAGATGTCGAAATGATGTGACCAAAGTTGTGGGCCATTTATTGATCGGTAACGTGTCATCATCCATGCTAAGGTGATCGATGGCGACATTGCTTGCCTCGTCAAAGAAAGTTATGGTTGAATTCGGATTCTCAAAGTCCAAAATTGTAGGATCAGACTCTGCTGGTATCGAGAGAGACGTATTATCACAGACAGAATAACTCGATAAGTTGGATAGGTACGGAGTCAGATGATTCGGTAGTCTCAGCTGATAACGCCCCAAACTTCGATAGAGTAATTTTCTCAGACGAGGTCGTTCAGCCATTGGCAATCGGTCAATTATACGGCTGATGGGAGGGTTCAAATTATCACCAAATCCGTTGAGCCATGTGATCAATCGTTTGAAAATGGAGCGTTTCCGCTTTGCACGCATTTCCCTGCTGGCTGCGCCACTCAAGGGCACCTTCAAACCTTCCGAAAACGGAAGCGCTCTGGAGAATGTGGTAGATGAAACGTCATCATTTCCCACAAGGACAGCAAACAATTTCCGTTGAGCCTCTGAGAGTTCACCGAGACCCGGTCCCATTGGCAAAAACTTATGACAACTAAGGTATTTGCAAGTAGTTTCAGCAGACTGGTTGCAAAAATGATCTTTATCAAATGGCTGTGGGTCAAAGGTGATCAGATCCAACCGAAGAAGGAATGTTGCGCTAGAAGGAGAAGCAGGAACCGTTATGTAGAAATCGGAATCATTACTAATAACAGGACACTTCAAATAGACGGCCAGCGCCACTGCGTCACCATCCGCCTCACGATCACTGACGACATAATTCACATGCAATCGCTCCAACATCTGTGCGAAACCGATAACCGCCAGCGGAGGAAGTAGTCTTAATGAAATGGAATCGTCGGTGCAGTCTGCTAGTGATTGGGCACGCTTTATTAACATGCGACAGGTTTGGTGGCGCTGTCTTGCTCGGTAAAGTTGCGTTTCCAATTTGGATGCCTACACAAAATTCAAGTAAAGCGGGATAGAAGGCACAAAGTTTTATTTACCATGTAAAATTCGAACTAAACTTTTAAATAAATCATAAAGTGGCAAGGGAACCAAGCTACAAGAGCAAAAAGAACATGCGATCCCGGGAATTTGACACACACGACATACGCAACAGATCTGACATGCACACACTGTATACCAACAGAATAAGCGTCACAGCTAACGTCGCCTTTCCCCAGATACGGGGATCGATGCAGACAACACATGGTATTGCTGTACCAAACTGCTTGTTGATCTCGGCAGCAAATCGAAAAATCCCGAAAGATGTGAAAGATAAAGAGTGGTCCGATACATCCATCAATTTAGACACGCGACCAACGGTCTCATCCCGGAATCGTAATACCCGATGAGGGTGATCTAAGCACATAAATACGCTTTTCGAAAGCAATCGATGATATGGTATGAAAGCACAGGCCTGATCCAGAGTCCGAGACTGCACGTGGGCTGAGATACTGTCAAGTTGCCCAGGCCTAGACAGATATGAGGGGGGAAATAGAAATCACAAAGACTACAACGGGTTCCACATGCAGCTCACTGCCAGTGACCAATCAATTTAGCACGGTGATAGCAATCGATAGCGATGGTAAACGAAACCGCGAGATTACGAATTATTTCAAATCCTTGTTGGGGCACCCGGGACCACATGGCAGGTTCTTTTCCATGGTTTCATTAGCATGAAGTTATGCACATGATACTACGTAAATGTGGCGTGCTTTAGTGACAAGGGCTAGTCACGAGCTTTCGAACGATATGCAACAAGAGCAGAAAGCGGCGGAAATACCAACGACGATCATAATCGCAAACCAGCAATAATTCGGGTTTCGGAGGTATTGCATGTATGAAAAATGTATGAAAGCACAAGCCCGGTCCAGGCAAAGTGCCGCACAATCATAGACTGCACGTGGGCTAAGATTCTGTCAGGTTGTCCAGGCTTAGACAGATATGAGGGGGTATTGCATAAGAATGGGTCGATTAACAACATCGGCAACACGAGCAGATGGACATAGTCAGCCGCAATTGGGCAAGGTGGGGCAAAGTGTCCGTAGTGAGGGTTTGAAGTCGACCAGTTGGAACGAACCAGACCAAAATGACAACTGGCAAGGTCAGGTGGTATGAAATCAAAAGGCTGATCCCGACAAAGTGATCCCAAGACTGAACATGGGCTAAGATACCGCCTGGTCGAGGACATTGTTGTAGTTTTGTAATTTGCTTATAAAAATTAGGCGTGCTTTTTATTCCTTCTCACGCGCGTAATAATCACCTTGACCAATTGTCATTCACTTGTGTTGCAGGATTAGTGCGTGAAAATCAGTGGTGAATTCTGACGCAAACGGCACGCGGATGGGAAATGAGGGGTTGAGGTTGTATCGAGTGTCCTACGTAAACAATGTAATTGACGGTAGCACAGGAAACGCGATTCGACCTCGGCTGACCTGAAACAATTCTCCCCCACCCACTGTGGTGCGAGTACACACACTGGGTATGGCGCTAGACTGTCGCAGTTATTTTCCATCTTTTGTTGGTATTGAGCATATGGATTAAGCACAATTACTGAATTGAACCTGGACCGTAGGATAGAAAGTCTAAAGCCCTGTCCGCTGTGCTAACGTAGCTAAGAATACGAATTATTCTCAAGAATGAAGATTCAAAAAGCGTCTAACTTCACAATTACAATGAGGTATATCGGCACGTATAGTGGAGTTAAATACTCATCGTAAGTTCACACACGGATGCAGTCATGTCGTTTTGTAACAAATGTGTCCAAATTTTGAAAGCGTATCTCGACACGGGGAGTGGTAATAATAGTTTGAGGGAGCCCGTTTCAATGAAAACAGACATACAAGTTATCGGTGGTAGTTAAGGCGGAAACGCAGTTTGTAATTTCTGCGAAAACTTGGCGTCGCATAAGAACCGATTCACAGTTGACCAATGAAATAAAAAATTTCTTCTGAGATTATACGGTGAGTTTGTTATATCAAACGTCTAATTAGAGAGAACGCCACTATCGATAGTAAAGAAGGAGTGAATAAAAGCCTGTTGCCCGGAGTTCTTAGAACCAAAATATCTAATTGTTGGTACACGCTTAAACATCGCTAAATAAAACCGTCATGCATATTAGAAACATCTGGAGGTTTGTTTCAGTCTGGTTGGCTTTTGTTCAGCCAAATTGGGTTGTTTTCTGGAATATGTGTGTATGAAATTACAAGCCTGATCCAGGCAAAGTGCCGCGCAGTCATAGACTGCACGTGGGCTAAGATACTATTAAGTTGCCCAGGCCTAGACAGATATAGGAAAGGAAAATAGAAATGGCAGAGAGAATCCAGTGTTTTCGCATGCAGCTGACTGCATGTGGCAAATCAATTTGGCACGGTGCTAGCTGCACAGCACAAAAGTACTACACAATTTCACATTTCAAGTATACGCTTTGCTAGCACCAGGGTTGTACGGCCTTTGTATTCAGTCCCAGGGGAGCATATTAACTGGCAGATATACATTAAGTATGCTTGATCAAGTTGTCGCTCAATGCTGAATGATTTACGTTTCGTTTGATGACGTCATTCGTTAGTGAGTGCCTTCGTCGCCTAAGCATCAAAACAACCTCTTATCTCTCGATATTGATAATCTAACAGAATAACAGTCTGTGTGCTACATATCAAATTATACACTGCTTCGCCTGACTCATGCGCGCATCTATAGAAGTCAAAGCAGTGTTGATTGATAGTTAATCAATGACATTGAAGTCTTCAACAACTGTCTAATTGACTATATTCCATTCTTACCGACGGGACACCGGATTGTCGCTCACAGGTAAGAGTGATAGGGGATAACACAGAAAGGAGTTTGGTTTAGCATCGTGAAAAATCCAATTGAGAAAATAGATGAGAATAAGTGTCATCCACTTATTCTACCTCGGCACGGATGTGCAGTAATTCTGTGCTGTGCGGCTAACATCGTGCTAAATTGATTGGCCGCCGGGAGTGAGCTGCATGCTGAAACCGCTGGAGTCTCATTTATATTTATATTTCCCCACTCATGTCTGTCTAGGCATGGGCAACCTGACCGTATCTTAGCCCACATGCAGTATCTGACTGTGCGGCACTTTGCCTGGATCAGACTTGTGCTTTCATACCATACCATTCTACCTCGGCTTGGCAAGTGAGTGACACAGTTAGCAAACACCAAAGTCTTACACTCGTGACGACATTCTTGTCTTCCAGATACGAAACATAACAAGACAACTTTTTCAAATATATTAACAAGCCTACGTGCTGTTGTGATCACGCCACTCGCACTTACACTCCACAAAACATTGGCAATTTAGGCAACTTTAGCGCGTGAACGGGAATCCATATGTGATTCTATATCCGATCATCGAGGTCCGTTTACGAAAACTACGTATTATTGACTCATGGAGTTTAGCGTGTTTAATTTCTTTGGTCTTACGTAGTAGTGCACCTTCAAAATAAAAGTTCCCGGAAAACGATACATAACATGCCTTTTACTGCTAATTTTATGATTATCAAGAGATCTTTTTTGTGGGGTCGTTTCATGTTATCATTTCAAGATTCTTTATGTATTGAATTTGTTGGCCATGAATCAGCTAGGCCAATGATTATAGTAGCTTCCGTTGTGGAGCTGTATGACATATGAAGCCTCGAGTCAGACGGTATGTGAATGACTAAACAAAAATTAAATGCACGGGTGTGTAAGTGTGCAACATTTCTGTACTGCACGGGTAACACCCTGCTCCACTCGGGAACACACTGGAGTCTCACGGCCAGTTTCCTTTAGATCTGTCTAGGCCTGGATAACCTGACAGCATCCTGTCTCACGCGCAGTTCTTGAAAGCATGGCACGTTACCTGAAACCCACGCTTGTGATTTCATAAATACAAACCAAAATCAAAGCGTTATGTTGGTGAGACTGCAGTGTGTTCGCTGTCGAATCAATGTATGAAAGTACAAGTCTGATCCAGGCAAAGTGGAAAACAATCTCATGTACAGAACATAAAAACAGCACTACTTTATACTAATATCTTTATGAACGGGATTTCGATCCCCTCATATAATTTGAAAAGCATGTGAAATTTATATAGATGCAAGGTTTACGATGAAAAAGCATCAGCTTAATTAGCTCGGCGTCATCAATGGTCAGGGGGGATTGTATTTGAGTGCGAAAATCCGATATACGAATCAAGTCAAGCAATGCTACCGCTGAAAAAGGCTAATGGTACTTTTGGGACTGTTTATGTCCCATGATCGGTAACAGTGTTGATGAAGATAATTGCGCGCAAAAGACCAGTTGCCGGAAAATGTCGTGAAATACCGTGTGAGTAGTCAAGAGAGAAAGAAATAAGGCAAAATAAAAGGTACTGACGACAATGCGTCTGCGCTATTGAAGAAGAAGCAATTTAATGATCCAAGTCGCGCAACTACACCTTTCTCGTCTGTTAGCAAATGTAAAAGTGCGTCATACAAGCACATAACTATGAAATAAAAATAATGATATGAGAACGAAGTTAAAATAAGAGAGACAAAAGCATGCTCAAGACCTTAATTGCAAAATACACTAGTCTAGCAAAATTTCTTGAAAAGAATCGAACTCACTGGATGACAGCCGTCAAAAACAAAAATCGGCGTTATTTTACAGCGCCGAAAATTTTTCAGAATTTTGGCAACACATTGGAAGAATTTCATGTATTCGCCATTAAACTGTGTCTGTATACCATTCTCAAAATAGACATAGTTCAAGAAGTTGTTGGCATCGAGGACAACCAACGTGTTGTGCAGCTTGTAGGGTTCAAAGTTATTGGAATTTTGTCTGATATAAGCTGTTAATCCTGTGACACCCATACCTTCAGCTGATTCCGAGTGGCTATAGAGAAGAAAACACAAAACATAGAAAACTATTCTTGTCTTAAAGGAAAAAGAGGCCAGAAAAATGCATCATTACATGGGGACAAATAAGTGTAATAATGTAAAAGTTCCGCTTCCAAGCGGTTGGCCTCAGTCAGTTTATTCAAGACAGTCTTGGTGTGCCTCATTGGAGGTGCTTGTTCACTTAAGTTCACTGCGTTCGCCTTTCCATCACGTTCTTCGCGGTGACGCATAGTTTGCAGCATAAATTCAACCATCTCTGGACTCATTTCAACATCTTCTTCAGCAATATTTTGCTCTACGTGGGTGTTAACTTCCGTGACCTCATCTGGAAGATGCTGTTCCAAAAGAAGCATTCTGTTCACAGTATCATTGTATGCTTGACGAAAATATTCCTGTTTACGAAAGGCACAAAGTACTTCGGACTGCAATCTTGTTACAGAACAACCACCATGTTTATTGGAATAGGATTCCCGAGTCAAGTGATCGTTCTTTAATGAACCGTGGTCAACAGAGCCAAAGAAAACTGTAGTGAAACGTTCTAAAGTTTGGCGATAAAAACGCTCTCCAGCCTCCATCTAAAATCATGGAAACAAGTTTACCAAGGAGCACAGAACAAATGAAGAATCAATGGTAATATTTATTCAATAATATGACTTCCGTGGTTAAAAAGATCAGTTTTATGGTCAGCAAGACTTGGTCTGAGTTCATAATTTGCGATAACAACTCCTTGTTTAGTCATTGGCGTGAAATCCCCGCGAAGTCCAATATAATGCAAGCGAGTTGTCGATTCACCAAAGTTTCGTCTCACAAATATGGTCAACGAGTGAACATTAGCAAACCGAGAAGCTTTCAGTGGGTAAATAACCTCACCCTGGGGATCCATGTTTAAACTAAACGCTTGATCACCGGAATCCTGAGATAATTGGTAAGCATGAAGCCAAAAAAGCACTTACATCTGTATCATCAAAGTTCATAAAAGGCCTATTTTTGTAAAGAGAAATCTCCTTCGGGTGGTGATTGGTTGCTTCACCAGCGATGATTATACCCTTTAATTTGATATTCCCAGTGAAAGGTATATTGAAGAGAAGCTCAGCGTCTGCATCGCTCTCTACGAATTGTGTGGAGTCCTTTCGATTCTAGAAAATAATCAATAGTTGATTCGCTTCATCAATGACATACTTCGTACGGCTTGAAAACTAGACGCCCACTGCCAGCGACAGATTCGTTTAAACATTCTACGTTGTGCAAGTCGATGTATTTGTACAGGCTGAACGAAGCTGACAGATCCACGCTATCAGATGCATGTGAGCAAGGATCCCCATGTGAATGATTACACATGACAAGAACGTAAACAGTCGACGAATTGTTTCAATAGTATTCAAAATCTGATCGAATATTTATCTGGAAGTATAATCAAAACTTGAAATGGTAAAGTAGAAGTAGAATGATTGTTTGAATCGTATTATGATGAACATCTTTATTAAAATAATGAAGTTTTTGGAGATCGGTCACGTTTCAACTTATTTGTTCTATTTCAGATCATGTAACAAGAACAAGCAAGCCCCTCGTCGAATTGTCGCATGTTTCGTTGGGCCAAACACTTTCTTGAACGATTTAGCTGGCCGTCAGTAGTTGGCCCGTTTACCTATATTCCGTGTTGAAAAAACCCTAGTCCGTTGATTTGACGCATCCGAGAGAAGCAGAAACCAAATTCTGCATTCGGTCAATGAACAGATTAAAGGTCTGATATATTGGCTCCGGTTCTATTAACAGAAGGTATTGATATATTACCCAAAACATTCATTGATCTCTACAGTCATAAATGCGAAATAGTTACCTATTCCGCGGTTTTGGGAGAATCTATAAATCTACCGATTTTCATGGTGTGCGTAATTCAATGTCTGACCATGGGGGGATGAATCCCACGGCCAGCATTATCCAGGTTCTTTTTTAATGTTTCAAGTAAATTATCTTGTAAATGGAATCACGTTCATAGACAGCAAATGGGATTTCGCCCTTCAACAAAACAATGAAGCGTACAACAATGATGATGAAATAACAATCACTACCCAGCCAAAGTGTCGTACAGTCAAAGGCTGCACACGGGCTAAGATATTGTGAAGTTGCCCAGGTCAAGACAGGAGTATGCAATACAGAAGACAGGGAAAAAACGATTATTTTTAATTTACACGACATTTATTTCAGTATTTGTTTCTTTATAGTTTATGGTTACCGTAAAAATTCATACCAAAGGAGAATAGAAATGAAGCACTCTCACTTTCCGATGTGTCGAGCCATACACTTTCATCTTAAACCCAATCCAGCATCATCATCATCAAGACATGATACAACCACCGGTAGCACGTAATCGAATGCTTAATAAACTGCCATACAACCATGAAAAAGTAAAATCCTAAAAGATGGGGAAGGGTGGGACTTAAATTGCTACGGCTTTTATAGAAGAGTAAGCACAAACAAACTGGGAAGAGGTGCCTACACCTCGAATGCATGCATTCAAACAAGTTTCGTGAACGAGTAGAGCAACATCAGCACGGCAGCTTCCTTGCGGCTTTCACTGTCATGCATCATAACAAGCTTTTCTCGTCACTCCGCTTGACAACATACAAGGTTATGCAAACACTCCAAGAAGATGCTTAGTGCAAGACCGCCATTGAACACGGTTTCGGGACATATCCTGAAGCGTAACTAACCATTGCGATATATGATCGCGGGGACACCAGCCTGGAAGACGCGCTGCGCCTACTTTGGAAAGGTTACTAGTAAGAATTTTTAGCTGCCTATGCCATGTGACGGTTTGGCCACCCCGAGATTTACGCCAATCAGGATGTGGCGTCGCAAAAAGAATCTGTTTCGGAAGTCGGTGGTCCGGCATCCGTAAAACGTGACCCAACCAGCGTAACCTATGCAGGTTGATCTGCTTCTCTATATCGACATTACTACCAAACAACTTATTTCGGAGAGCATCGGTGCGCATACGATTGTAACAGCTAACTCCTAGAATGCTGCGGAGACACCGGTTGTCAAATACTTGGAGACGCTGAATGTGTTCTTTACGTAAGGTCCAGGTTTCGCACCCATACAGTAACACAGCCCGCACTGTCGCTTTATAGACTCTACCCTTGAGTAGCAGAGACAGTCCTTTCTGACGCCAGAGGTGACCTAGGTTGCGGAATGCTACGGTCGCTTTAGAAATGCGTGCCGAGACCTCGTTATCTAACGATGCAGAATTATTGATACAACTACCGAGATACGTAAAACGATCCACAATTTCAAGCGCCTGATTGTCAAGTAATAAAGCGTTGTTCGATAAGTCGATGTCCTGCAGAAGAACACTGCACTTAGAGGGCGCAAAACGCATTCCAAATGCGGGCACAATACTAGATAGCTTGTTCAGTATCGCCTGTGCATCTGTGTATGAGTCGAAGAGCAGAACTATGTCATCAGCATAATCCAAGTCGAGAAGCTTGACGCCTGGCATTATGTGAACTCCGAAAGCTGGGGCACCTTCGTTGCATAATTCCATAATTGCATCAATTACAAAATTGAACAAAAACGGAGAAATCGGGCATCCTTGTCGGACGCCACTTGTGGTGTGGAATTTGGGTGAGAGTTCATTGTAAACCCTAACGCATCCGGATGTATGAGCATAAAGTGCGCGTAGTATGTTGACATACTTATGCGGAACGCCTTTGCACAGCAAGGTCTTAAACAGGACATTTCGATCGACTGAATCAAATGCTCCTTTGAAGTCTAAAAAGATGGCTATTGTCGGCTGTCGATAGGTGTGCCGCAGTTCTAATATCCTTCGAAGAGTAAAAATGTGGTCGACACAGCCTCGGCCAGGCCGGAAGCCAGCTTGCTGCTCACGGATCTGTGATTCCCTATGCGATGTTAATCTTCGAAGACATATGGACGCTAATAATCTCGTAATGATGGGAGTGAGACTTATCCCACGGTGATTAGAGCATGAGCTTCGCACACCTTTTTAAATATAGGTATGATAACTGATTCGCCCCAACTCGGAGGGACGGATTCTGACATCCACACTTCACGGAGGAGATCTCCTAATGTGCTGATTAGTACTTGGCCACCTTCTTTGAACAAAACAGGCGGTATGTCATCGGGGCCAGCAGCTTTGAAGCGTTTCATGGATTCGATACATGCTTTAATTTCTAAATCATTAGGGGGATCTACGCTAACAGGCCAAGGATCACACTGCCTCAAGTGAGGGAATGATTCTGTTGCAGGCGACCAGCTGAATTGTTCTTCAAAATGTTCGGCCCAGCGTGACAGGCGGCGATTCTTATTAGTGATACGAGTACGTTCTAATTCCGTTATAGTCTCACTCACTCCTTGTTTCGTAGGCCCAGTCGATCGAATAAGTTGGAAGAGTTTTCGCACGTTACCCGCATTATTTGCTATTTCTATTTCTTCGACCTTATTTAGCCACCACCTTTCTCTGTCTAGTCTTAAGCTCCGTTTAAGTTCATTCACTCCTACACTAGCATCGGCGATTCGATCCTCGGTGGATGGACATTATTCCAGAAGCCTGGTGGTACCTTTCAATTCAAGAAATTTCATGTTGCTCTGCTGGATGTTTGCAATTTGACACGACCTCTGTTTCTCTTGTGGGGTCGATAATGCGAGTGGATGTAGGGGTTACCCTTGGCTTTCTTAATCTTCTTCCTAGGATGCAATGTATTTGCTCCATATATAGGCTGTTGTTATAGTTTCTTCTTTCACTCCTTTTCATCAACACAAAGCCCATGCAGCGGTACTTTGTCTGAGCTAATATTAAGTTAAATCGAGTGACGCGCATTGACCAGTAAGGGGCGACCTAGTAGAAACAAACTATTAGTGATGGAGAATGTGCTCATATTTAAACGCTTTCTCGTTTTATACCACACCGCTGTTTTCGTAGTGTTTTATCCATCAGTTAGGGACAACCGATTGGCCTTCACATGATTCGAAACGCTGCAAGAGTGATCGACAAAGTTTGAGAATTGTCACCATCTTGAATCACGATACAAGTTTGCATGCGTTGAAACTCATTAGCATGGACAAAATGCCGCAATTTACACCTTCCTTTCACTCCCCATGGTTGTTTCACTATTATTTACTATGCTATGGTAATTGCGAAGCTATCTGCTTTTGTGACCATGAATTTCTTTAATCTATAATGTGAAACACTGCAAGTCCTTCCACCATTTTCTCTGGTTAGTTTCTACATTCCGTTGTGCAAAGGCAATGAGTTAACCGGTCACATGTTTTAATATGTTTACCGCTTCTCAGTACTCGGTTCATCTCTGTTGTTTTCAACGACTCTGATTATAATATACGATGCCTGCTTAGCGCCTATATAGAAGCGTTGGTCGTTAAGGTGTGTTGTCAATCGCTTTTGGGTGGGCTTTTAGATGTAAAGCTTTACTGTCCCCACATCTCATTCTTTCTAATATATTGTAGAGGTTGGGGTAATCTTATGTTCTCTTTTTATTGAGTTTAGGAAGAGCTAGAATTCCGTTGCAATGGCACATTTTGCAAATGTGAGTAATGTGTAATTAAGGCACGCAGAATCGTCCGACAAATGGATGTACAAAACTCGCATCATGTCCATTTAGCGGAGCCGTGTTATAGATGGAGACGTTTATGTTAAGTGAATCGATGCTAACGTCCATTTCCTTTTCACACAATCTTCCGTGACGTGATCTTATTGCACATTCACTTGTTGATTGCGTCAGATTGATACCTGAGGGCATCCTTTCCAACATTAATCACGAATCCCAAAAGACGAAAGAACTCCAATCGGTTAAACGCGTTTATTACGCACATGACAGAAAATATAAGATGCTTTTCTTATGTATGTAAATCAGTTTACCACAGCACTGTTCTCAACACGTCTTTACTGGTTATCAATTCGATTTGATTTCTTGCCAACCACTTGACTTCAAGTCATCATGTTTTTCTCGATTAACCGACCTTGATGAATTGTATATCATACGATAGCGGCTGACGTCGTCAATCTGGTCATGATGATGTCGCTCGATCTGTCCTCATGCGATTCTCCCGAAATCTTGCGTGTTCGTGATTGCTGTCGTCGATCGTTTCGGCGTTTCCTGCTCTCGTGTGTTTTGCCCCAAGGCGGAATCCTTCGCAGCATCCGTTAGCACGTGATAACCACTCAATGCAATATCACGCTTATTGCGGCCTAATATGATAAAACGTAGTTTTCACTAAAATCAGGGACTCAAGTTACAACGCTTTCGCTGCAGCAGGTGGATTTATTAACTGCGTCAAATTGACGGGATTAAAAAGCAAATCGAGGCAATCTGATTTTCTGATCTGGGATTTCAAATTAGGTGATCTGCCGTTTGTGTCTGTTGAAATCTATCGTATCGATTAATTGTCTCCATACGCTATTTCACAAGACAAAAATGGTGTGGAGTGCAATTTTGTAGTGCAATTTTTGGACAGTATCCGAATACCACAAAACATACGAGTAGCCAAGCTGTGTCTTCGATTGTGCGAGCTGTTGGTCCTGTCATTACTGAAACACAGTCATCATGGCGGGGGTTTATTTTTCAATGAACGTACTCCTTCACAATAACTGAGAAGTTCATAGTCCATCTACAGTGCCGAATATTATCCTCATACTACTTGCTAAGCGAAAGAATTCTTGTTGGACTCCTTCGGTCGATATCGACTATAGATGTACATCAAAAGCGCATGATGATTTCATGCTCCGATGCTTTTAGAATTACTAAACAGTCCGATTTGAGATCAATCTCTTCCGCAGCGCTCATAGCGATATGCAGTACTCGGTCGATCGGCGTCAGTTGCACACCGGCGGCATGAAGGGAACGAATATGAGCATGCATTTATCTCAAAATTATTTTCACTTTTGTCTCGTCTGGGCTTTACGCAGCCCAGCGATTGCTTTCGGGTGTGTGTTAAACCTTAAACCACGTACTGATCGACAAGCACTGACCAATGGAATGCTGCTTAACATACTATTAGCTTTGATATGATGTGAAAAGTTCCTGGCCCAAAACCAAATACATGGCCCTTTTCAAGTAAGCTAAGCATATCTACACATAATTATCAACCGTCCCCAAGTCGAAATAAGGTTGAGCAAAGAATGTGTGTCCGAGCCTTCAGCATAGACCTCTGGAAAGACTCGCATCTTTAATTGCTTGCCGTAAAGGTGTACGTAGATGGCGGCAGTTAAACAAAATCTTGTTAACCAATTTCCCAGCTGGGATCGGATATGTGCTTATATGCGATTGAATAATGAATGGTTGATCTACTAGTATTGCGCCGCTTATGATTGAGACGGGCTAGAAATCGCACTACTTCCGAGTGTCGCTCAGGCTTTCTTTGTGCGAGCTTCTTTTAAATTGATTGGCTGATTAACCGAATAGGACTATGGAGATGTGGACGTATCCAGCTTTCAACAAAATTTGTACCGACCACGACCATTTTGGTGGTTGCATGCATTAGGTATGGATCAAAATCACCATGATGTGAATCAGAATGGTAATTATGGATCGAACCATTGTTTCACAAGATTTGCACAGCCAACCTGTTCAATCACAGGTCAAACGCATCAGCTTAACCAAGTCCACAAGTGTTCAGCTGCTCCAGAGACTTGTCAGAATGGTTAAAGGCACACGTGGTGGTTCAACTCCCACAAAATCGCTTGCAGTGTGTTAGGAGGGACTACTCTTAGCGAATAAATAAACAAATAAATCAAAATGCTCATTCGCATGCATTTCCATCACACCCCACGACCAGTTTCGTGCTGTTTGCACTCATCAGGTAGGGACAGTAAGATCAGGATCCGCATGCGCTTGAAACAGTACAGACAGCACGAAACCGGTCGTGGGGTTTGTGGTGGAAATGCATATCAATGAGCATTTTGCTTCATCGTTATGGGTTTTACACCATTATACGTGTGTTTGGACACGTGATTGAACAGGTTGATCGTACCAGTCTTATCCAACATTGGCATACAAGCGCTCCTTGTTTAAACAAATAAATCATTATTTTACTATCAATTGGCTTTTCGCTATTCTACGTGGGTAGACAGTGAATTTTGTAATCAATGAACATATCACAATGAAACTAAAAAACAAGCAGCTTTTTACATGTATGTGCACTTTTCTGTTACGTGTATGCTTATCCGCTGTTTCATGTTGCATGACACTTTGTATCCAGACCTCTGCTTCATGATCTTAGTGAAACTGTTCTCGTTATAGAATTTGATTGTTTGAATTATGCCGAGCAGCTGGGCGTGTTATTGCACCCAAGAGCCTCATGCTTGAACTGCTTAGTCAAGTTTGGGGTCGATCTAGGATTGTAGCATCAAGAGTATAAAACAATAATACTTCAGAGGCACTATGTATAGCGTCGTCTGCAAGCTGAGAAAGAGCAGATACCGCTTTTGGCTGCTAGAAGTAGATCACACCGTCAGTGTGCAACTGGCATCGTTTGTCCGAGTAGTGCCTATCGCTGTGAAATAGATTGTTCCTCCCGAATCGGACTGTTTAGTCCTTGGGAAAGCTGTTGAGCGTGAAACAATCATGCGCTTGTGATGTCCATTCATGGTCGACATTGACAATATAAGACTTTTAAATACCCGCTATGATAATTCGAATGGGCTACAGGCATCTGTGAATCCCCTGGCTTTTAGACGCTGCTTGAGGCGATTATTTCCCACACTGAAATCTTCAAAAATGTTCACTAGTTTTTCTTTTCCTAAATTTTAATAACCTTATCAAGATACGGTTATGAATTTCCGTTGATTGAATTTATAATGCTTTAACGATCAGCCGTGTTATGCATGTGTCATGTTACAGATTTGAGCCATTTTTTTCAAGGTTCACTGAACCTCAGCCTGCTGTCCACCTGATAGGGGGTTAACAGCCCGAAACGATTAATGAATTGTCTGTGCGATAGAGGTAAGCAAAACTTGGTCATTTCCATCTGGAAAGTTTGTTGCTGTTGTAGCGTACTTAATGCCTGGATAAAACATGCGACACCCAAATACCACCTGAATGCACGTTCTAAAATCATAATAAGGATTATCAGCGAACATGCTTCGTTTTACAAATATCTGTCATCAATGCTTCTAATTTTTTTTTTGAAATTCGTTTAATCTGATGTCTAAATTACCTACGGTATTGTTTCAAAGAAAACAAACACGAACTCAGTAGACGTGTTCAGACGCAGATATGGTATTTGAAAACTGAACGTATGACTTCGTTTTGAGACAGGAATTAAGTCTAGAAAAGATACACTCTGGGTGCATTCTTTCGGCAAGTAGGTACGAGATATCATTTACAATTCGGCTGCTAGTGTTTACACCAAGTCGCTGTTCACGGTGTAGTTTAAGCAATCAATTCAACATTTCGAGTGCTTTAGATAAATCGACCTTAGTAAAGCAATGCAATTTGCATCATTTCGGACCTGCTAAACTTTTCTTCAATGACCAACGATCCATATGATCCCTGAAAGAATAAACAGTCCCCATTCAGAGTATAAAGTCGTCGTTCTAATCGGAACACGCAACTGATGTACGTTACAAGAAACGTTGGTTTGAGTGTAGGACTTTATTAGCTTTCAATTATGGCTTCGAAATCCAGTTATCCTTTAGCTCTCCGGGGTATAGTGCAGGCTGTATTGAGTGCTTCGGGTTCTAACGTTGAATTCCTGGCCTTGCTACTTTATTCGACCACATAGCGCCCCGGCATGTAACTAAAAAGTGAACAAAAGGAATTCGACCGATCGAATAAGTGATATGTATATACAAAAACAAACTACCAGATCCGAACTGATCTCGTTTAATTTCGTTTCGACAACGACCGGATAAATAACCGCGATGCGGTATAAATTTGCGGGTTGTGTCAGTGCTGACGCTTAACCAATGTGAACACGACGCGGTCACGTTTATACGTCACACCCAAAGCATCGCTGAATGGTACGTTTCTGTGCATTTCTTTAGCAAGCTTTTTCAGAAATATGACATGCACGGTGTCTACTCATACCGATCATAACTATTTAGGATTGTACGCAGCAATAAATAACCGTTTATAGGCTTCCATCGTACAGTGATCCAGATATAGTTGCACATTCACAGGCTGCTATATACAACGAGATGAACCCACAAAACCCCGAAAACCACAATTTTGACTACAAATCTTGAAACTCGTGAGAAAGATGAAAAATAGAAAGCACTTGACCTTATGTACAATCAATGTTGGCGCTTCCAGAAGTAGAGTAACACTGAGAATATCTGGCAAAAATGTACACGATTATCTGGTATAGGCGAAACGATAACAGATAAAGTAATGAATGAGTGGATAGATAAAATAAAATGACTCAAAAACGATCTTGCACTAATATTAACAGATCACTTGATGAAAGCACTCGAATTTGTTGTTGTTTAGTATAAAAAGAACAGTCTGAGGAGTGATCACAATGGCAAATCATTCGACGATGAGAGAATTTAAAATGTTGAAAACCAGTGAACGTGAATACGAACGTCGTAGAAGGTATCAGTCGGGATGAGGACCCATTCGGTTGTGTTGGATTGCGGCGCGTTCTGCAGCCAATCGACGGGTTTGTTCGGGCAACTTGCTCGGGTCATTCAGAGCTGAGGTCGTGGTTGTGAGTTTACACAGAGCCCTGACCAAAGCTGCAATGTAAAGAGAGTATTGAGCGCGAAAGGGAGTCGGGTAAAATGTCCAGCCAGAACTAATGGACAGCAATTCAATTTAGTGCTCAATGCTTGGGGAGAAAGTTCAAGTGATAATCCGCTAGGCTCCTCACAGCAGTCCATCTGTAGTCTATAACTGCCACACTTTGAATCAGGCTTGCGGCTTCACAAATACTAAATGAGTACTGTGGGCTAGGTACATATCAGAATTAGGTTTTCAGAAAGTTTTTTTCTAATTGATGTAGAGGAACAGTATGGCTGTTCTGTAACGTGTGTTGTTTATTTCAAGAACTCGGAATTCCGAAACCCTTGAGACAAAATCAACCGCCATGGCTTTTTTTCATTTTCCTAACCAGATTTAAATTTTATGATAGCTCGTGTAGCTGATCACGGACAATATTAGATGGGTTTCATTGAAAAGTGAATCCTTGGGTAGTTTCAATCAACTGCTCAAAGTATGACACACAAAATTAAAGGTGGAAAAGATTGTCAAACCATCGGTTACAAGCGACCTCTTATAGTTGATAAAGGTCCTATCGCAAACTTCTCACCAAATCACGTGTTCTACTGCAATCCACATGAATGTCAACAAATGTTCAACAACACGTCACGTATAAGCAATAACGCGGAATGATCACAATGGTGCCGAAATGAAGGGTACCGGAAGTGGTCGCTCGCGCTAGATGACAACTAAACTACGACAATGAAGAATTCGCTGGACCAGATTGAAATGTGCATTTCGATATAGTGGTTAGGTAGCGCGTGGAAACTATCTGTGTGTGATAACCAGTGCACATGCATCGACTTGAAACCGAGTACCGATTAATGGCGTAACGAGTAATGCAAGTTGCCCCACAGCCTTATGGCAGTACGAGGGTAACAAAAATTCAGTTTTCCAAGGGCCTCGATGGATGCATTTAAAATGGGCAACGAGTGCTCATCATAGACACAAATGAACCCATAGAAGATTAGCCACAAACACACTGGGATGAAGTACCTACAACCTCGAAACAAGCATGCGTTCGAGCAAGTGTTGTGAACGAATAGAGCGGCATCAGCACCCCGGCTTTCTCGCGGCTTTCCATGTTACGCAACATAACAAGCTTTCCTCGTCACTGCACTTGACAACAGGCAAGATTAATCAAACACCCCAAGATGTCTACAACATGACAGTGAGCTATATCACTAAGAGTAAGAAGATACTTCTATTTCTGATATCTTGGCCTCAAAGCTGGGAGACAGGTCACATCAGCTGTAGCTAGATTAACAGTCAAACTATTCATTTGCTTGCGCCAACTCCGAGTCTGACCACGCTTACAATGATGACATTCCGATTTAGGAGTCGTACCACCCATTTTCATTTTCCACGGAAAACAAACTAGATGCGCTCACTTTACGTATAAATGGAAAATCCCACATCAAGAATGAGTAGAGGAATAAAGGCGGAAAAAACAGTTTGCTGTGCAGGCAAGCAAGCTGGTGTGTAATAATGAAAATTTGGATCGGCAGAAAGAAGAAATGAATGTTCGTAAACTAGTCTCCTAATTCGAAGAGATTAATAAAACTAGCAGTCTAATGGGGAAACCGTGAGGTGACAAGTTAATCCAGTGGAATATCCGGTAATTCAAACCTTTGGGGAATAATCCATGGAGGAGAATCGGGTAGCAAAACGAAAACAACGATGAGGATGAAAAACTTTTCATACCCAAAATAAGCATAACATAGTAAACTTTCGGTAGGGAATAGATCACATATTGTATAAGTTATCACTACTGTTAAAACAATTGAGAAATTCTTGTATAGCATGATGTGGAAAAAACGAACCTGGACGTAGTTGAGCTGCCGAACAGTTTTGATCCACCCAAGTGTAAATAGAACGCATCAAATGTTCTTTGGAGGCGGTGTTGACGGTCGAATAGTAGGATCGGAAGAGCTGCTCGATTAACAAACTGAAGAGGTAAAACTTCCACGAGGCATCAGTCTGCTCATGCACGTACTGAGCAAACCACGAACTGGCTCTTGGTGGCAGCGAGTCAACAGACACACCTCGACTGGGCATCGAACCAGAAGGACATAGTTGCTCCCAGTGGGCACTGAACGTGGTCAACAAGAGAGAGATTTACACTTTAGTGCACTGAGCTGCACGCAGTAGTAATTCAGATAACATAGGGAATAGCAATCACAGGAGTTGCGAGTCCGAATTAATGAACAAATGTCCACGTTAGGTGAATGGCTACACAATCCGATTGACAGAGAATTGTTTGAAAAAGGGATACATTTTCCTTAGTGCCTGACAGGTTATCACGTTCTTCGAATAATGCGCCAATTGATAAGATTATTGAGGTGCAAGTTCGCCCAAGTAAAGTATTGAAACAAAGGACATGGAGTAAACGCTTATATAGACGGATTTAGTTCAACTGGCGTTCTGCCAAATCATCGTTTAATTAGGTTACCACATACACACCAATTCACTGAGCGACGATGACCGCCTGTGTGCTGTTTGTACCCATCAGGTAGTGGACGGCATGGCTTGAAACAGTTGATAATTGGTAATTAAGGTGTGAGCCATTAAAGGATAAGGTTGACACGATCAACCATGATCAATCACATGTGGATGTGCTAGGAGAGTCACCTCCAAACGAATTTTCTTCATCATCGTCCTCTATATTACAGCGCTTTACACCATCACAGGATTACGGTACGAATAAAAACGTGAAAAACATAATAGTATATAACGAATAGAGGATATCAAATGTAAGGCTCACGAATGATATTCTTTTGTATGTCCAATTTCGTTTTAAACACCGCCGGCAAGGAGAGTCAACCACACGTTGGGGTAGAGAATTCCAAAGAAATATAGCTCGTACGACGAAAAAATGGCGCCGACAATCGATAGGGAACTTGGGACGTAAAGAGATAAGCTATGTCCGCGTGTCAAGATCCCGTCACACAAATCAAGCAAGTGTTTTAGTGGAATTCCTTCGGTAGACAACTCTATAGGTCAGAATAATATCGCGTCGTATCCTCCCGTGGTGAAGTCAGATAGACCCAGACGTCGCAATCTTTCGGTGTACGGAACATTGCGAAGACCCATCACTAACTTTGTTGCTCTATGATAGATTGTATCAAAGAGAACAATATCTTTTCACAGCCAAGAAGCCCAGACCTTCACTGCAAACTCAATCATAGGTCAAAGGTAGACGTTGATTATCCTTGGTAACGTTACCAGCGAGAATCTTCCAAATATTCCTCGAAAGATACCCAACAATCTGTTAGCCTGTCGATATCAGTTGTATCAATACAACTTTGGACCAGACCCCGTGTATTCAACTGTGTTTGCTGAAGTAAATTAGCGCATACCTGTTGAAACAACCAACACCACAGGATGACTTAAACCCTCAGGTGTGTGCGCGCGATGGAATCGCATGCAAATGAGAATTTTTGCTCAAGCCAATGGGTTTAAGTTATTTACATGTGAGTGGGCAAATGGTCGTACCAGCCTGATCCAAAAGTGACTTACAAATTCCCACCTCGTTGAAACCATATACTGTTTTACTGCAAACGATAACGAAAACGATGTGGTCAACTACGAAATGGTAAGTAGCAAAAGAATAAATGAATTGTATCTGTTTGTCAGTCTTACATTTCTCGCCTTTCAGAAAAGTGGGCATACTTGGAACATATTCTTTATACACAAGTTTACTAATAGAGTTTCAGTAAATAAGCAATAAGTCAAACACAATGTTGTTAGCATAATAGAGAGAACTCACGAGTTGGTCGCTTCGAGAGAGGCAATTTCTTTCAACAAGTTTTGGCGCTTGGATTCAAGATTGGCGCTGATGTTTCGGAGACCCTTAATAAGCTCAGCACTTTGTCGCAAAGTGGCTGCATTGGACGATCTACCACTGCCACTGGAGCTAGACGGCTCTTGACCGCCCATCTTCGACACATCCGGTGTTTCGTCCGAAACAGTTAACAAAGCTTGTTTGGACAAACTTGTTCGTAGCGATTCACTAGACTCTACAGAATTGATAAAAGTGGCGTCACCCACATGCCTTCCGGGACCCGAGCAGATTGCTCCATATGTTCGAATCAGATGTCTCAAGTTTTGTAGACTGGTCTGCATGGACTGCCGTCGCCGCTCTTCGGAAGAGTGTCCAGCGGTTAGCAGAGAGCTTTGATCCCCTTCAATACAAGGCGGTGAGTAAGATGGGGACATGTGTGGCAAAGGTTGATTGTTACTCAGACGGGAAGACAATAACTCGGAGCTGCCCAAATTCAATACGGTTGCCAAAGATTCTGATTGAGAGAAGCGAGAGGCCAACGGTTGTGAAAGAGTGAACAGATTACCAGCCGAACTAGATCTGCCTCGAAGCGTCGAATTTTCGTCGATTGCGGTCCTAGCTGAAATAAATAATAAGGATTGTTGCATACAATCTTATGGCGCGAACAGAGACGAGAGAAGGATTGCAAGTGATAAATCACTTAATTTAGACGTAGTCACACAACTAGATGGGCTTTAGCCGTTTGTGTTCATCTGGTACAGGTAAAGTGAAATTAAAAACGATGTATAGCTCAACGGATGGGAATTTGTCACTTTTCAAGGCCAAATCAGAGAACTTCGCATACGACTCGACTTTCTTTCACCTAGCCACAACAGAAAGTACATAGCTTGTGTCATCAGCAACGTGAGTGCTACATCGACATCGGACTGTCATGCAGCCATGATAGAAATATTCAGAGAAAAAGCGGAAGTGGTGATTTACATGTTATACACATCTGTATGAGTGTGTATAGAAATCAGAGTAAGGCGCTTACGGTACCTGGCAGTGAGTCTACTTGCGGCTTTCACTGTCATGCGTCGTAATAGAGACTGGTGCCCGAACAAACAAGCAATGATAGAACATGAGGTTGAAATACAGCTCGTCATCAACGATAAAAATATGCGGAGTTGCACGGGAAAAATAATTAGTCAGGCAGATAGAGTATGAGGACTTTATGTTGGGCTAGTAGGAACACGACAGGGAAAAGTTGATCTAATAACGGTCATTTACAACTATGATTTTTGTATCAAAATAAACAAACAAGCAGTTCACTCAAGGTTTACCTTCAAGCAATGCAGACGAAGTAATGGACACCGACAAACAAGTAGACGTTCAAACGTGTGCTCGAGAACTCTATTAAAAGGGCAGCAAAACAATAGATTACCGGGTGACATGAGAAAATCCCATCGTAAGCGTTGCCAAATTTCGATCATTTCATTTACCAGACCATCGTGTAAAATAAAATATTTCGCAGGTATTAAAACCGTGCACGAAGAATGTACGGTGCCGGAAATACCACGCTAAATTGGTTGGTCATCTATAACCCTTTTATCATATCGCAAGGTGTAGACAGCCTGAGAAAACAGCCTACATGCCATCTATGACTGCCTAGAGACTTGTGAACGCATACATACCTCGCGATTCCGTAAGGTCAAAGGTGCAGCAAATGTTTATCTGAGCAATGGAAAAGTTATAGGTTCATAGGACAACGTCTCTATGATAGTTTCGTATGATGATGTGAACCAAAAAGAAGATGCTCATGCGAGCTGACAACCGGGAACACTGAGTCTATCCGTGATAACTAGAATGTTAAATGGTCACTGCACCAAAAATGGACTAGCAAGTACTTCGATCACGAAAGCGGGGTTTAATACGAGTTTGGAGGTTTCGTTTTGAGGCCGAACAGAATGACATCAATAGTAAAAACTTGATTCCTTCCTTATCCAAATATCGACGGATTTGAGTGGCGGAATGGATCCAAGCGCGTTCTTGGTTTTTTCTAGCTCAATTAACCGGCAGACAATATGGTAACGGCCTTCAAGCACTGACGTGCCATAGCAATTTATTGATTAATTTGAGGACGTTGAGGTTCGAAATGGCTTCCGAGAAATGCAACACGAATTTATCTTCGTGCCGCTTGAAAGCTATGATGACATCCTTTTAACACGCAAAATATTCATATTCCATGGAGTAAGAGATAAACGCGCCAACGTGTCTCCTAAGCCAAGGATAGACGTCACTCGCATCTGCGAATCTAATCGAGCTGTGCGATTTGCAAAATCCTTCACAACCGAATTCAACAACACGACTCCACCCGAATCGGCTTCAGAAAAGCGGGGATCGCTAAAAAGCAGCATATGCCGAGTCGCACTTTCCACTTACGGTCTGAAGAAAGCTCGAACGAGCGACTGGTTCGACGCACGTTCCCAATTAAAAGTTTTGCAGAAATTGACCGATTCCGTCATCCAGTTTGGGATACTGCGATGTGATATTCAGATGCCTAGTTACATTCGAGGATGGGCCTGAAAACCAAGCACCGTGGCGACCATTCTGTTGTTGTCCATCGTCGATTAATGTCGACAACAGATGTACGTCAACAGCACATGGTTATCTCATACCAACATTGTCTCATGAATAGACCCAAAACGTTCATGGGGAAAAACAGAACTCGGGAGATAAGCGATTTTAGCACGCTGTCAGCGTGACCTCCGTTAATAGGCCAACATAAGTATCTGCTCTTCCACAGCTTAAGGCTGACGCATCACACTATGTCTCTAAAGTAAGAGGGACAAAAGCAGATTCTTCCCAACTGGCCTGGTCGTGGTTCAAACCATTCATTTCCCATATACACACGATTTTGCATAGTGAGTCCAGCCTACTCAATGGTGGTTATCCAATGGGATTTGAAGAAGGCACTGATCTCAGCGTCACTCGAATCACTGTTTTGAAACGATACCTAATCATTTCCGTGTTATTCTCCACGAAAATGGAATGAACTTTTCTCTTCGTTGATGCGCTGAGGTGCATTCTATGGCGATTTCAAATCAAGAACTAGTAGTCGCTCATACAGAAAGTGTTCCCTCTTCACAGCAACAAAGGAACTAAATAAACAGCTACATTGACGCATTTGGGCAACGATGTCGTCACGTTTAGACAAGTGTTGTGAACAAGCATAGTGACAATAGTATGACAGCTTTCTTGTGTCATTCACTGTAATACATCGAAACAAGCTTCACCTGTAAATCTACATGGAAACATGACAATAAGTAAGCACATCAAAAATATCTGCAACAATACCACCAATCATTGAGTATCAGGATTGCGAAGTTTACTCAACTACAGCAAGATTGGCAACACCTTCATCTGTTTAAGCCAAACCAGAGATTGCCACTTAAAATGACGGCATCGCGAGACTAGATATCATATGTTTCCAACCCGTACAACATAAACGGAGTTCTAAGATGACAGTGTAACATATTCTGGATCTCATCTCGTTAATGACGTCAAATAAAATGGCTGTTGGAGGTTGGTTAGAAGAAGGTGCCACAGCAGTTCGGTGAAGCAATTCATGTGAGGATGGTGTAACGCGTTGCCTCAGTAAAAGGCATACATACACACAATGGTTCATTGCAGAGCCTGGCAGAAGCTTGAGAGAAACGACCGGGTGGCCAGTCCATGACGTGGCGCGTTGGGATGAATAAACTCACTGTAGCGCTAGGCTCAGTTGGGCGTATTCATTTGCCTGGGTGGGGTTCAAAAGCTCCACCTAATAGTTGGCTGGAAACCTTACGCGATATGGCTGCAAACCGAAGTCAGTGGCGCCAGTGAATTTTATTATGTCATAATTTTTTATCCGGTATTATTTTATATATAAAAGACACAAAAACACAAAATTGCATGCAGTGAAACTACAAAAACCAAGCTGCTTTTTGCGCATTTGCTTTTGCATATTCCGCTTGCCTGTTTCCCTTTTTCACGCGCTTGGTTATCTGCTTTTCCTGCTTCATATTCTTGGCACGTTGTCTGGCTACAGGCTTGTGCTTCATGATGATGATTATTATTATTGCAGTGATGAACGAAAAGTATGGTGCCAGAGAAAGACAGTCAGAGGGTCTTCGATTGCAGCCAGTATGTGGAACAACAATTCATAATTATTGAACAGGTTAACGTGAACATAAATAAAAATTCTGGCGTTAAAACCGTCTAAAATATTTGGTCAGATAAAATATTTCTCGGTAGTTTGTGGTTATGAAGTTGATACCGAGACGAAAAAACCGGGAAGCCTATTCCACGAATAATAATAAAAAATCACTAAGTTCACGGAAACAGCACATTGTCGTTGCATACAGTTGTAACTGTGAAATTATTTGCGAATCGGGTGTAGAGTGCAAAATTTGTTCACAGAAATAAATAAAATAATTTCGGTTGAGACGGATGCTTTAACCTATTCATCTAATATAACATTTGGACGAGGATGAAATTTTCCGCAAAAAAAGATAATCAGCAAATACTCACCATCCGCGGCGGGAAGCTGATTTGAAAACGCATCGGTAGATTCCACTGGACTAAGGGGGAGGAAAAATTGAGCCTGCTTCGTTGGCAACGGGCCCGACGAATGCCGCCAAGAAGGGTCGAATTCTACTCGTTTGGAACTGGAGCTCATATCATGATTGCTCCAACCGTGTTCAAACGACTGTGCCGGAGTGATGCGCTCATATCTAGGATTGCCTGAATTGGACCTTAGTCTGGCAATCAAGGGGTCTGCGGGCAAAGCGTCCGGTAAAATTTGTGACTGGGAAAACGGTGAAACCTCCGTATTCATAGGCATAGTAAGTGCTAGTTGTTGCGTATAGGGATGTGGATTCAGCGGACGAGCAGATTGTATGACCGGAGGGGTCATAGCAGATACGTGACCATCGCGAAATCGTGGTTTCGACTGGTCAAAAACATCGCTTTGGAAATTAGTGCTAGCGTCCCGATATTCAACGTCCGTAGGCAAACACCCAAACCGCACTTGTGATCCATGTATACTTGACTGATTCTAAGAAAGCAATAAGAAACAGCATTAGTAGTAGTTGGTCGTGGTCATGTTCACCAAACAACATTGCATTAATCAATCATTGTGTTTATATATCAGTAACAGAATGTTTAGGACAACGACGGAAAGGTAGCATTTAACAGCAATCAGCGTAGAAAATTAAGCCGAAGTGCTTGAGTCTTAAATATTCATTTGCATGCTTTTCCGTCATTCACACCCCACGACCGGTTTCGTGCTGTTTGCACTCATCAGGTAGGGACAGTAAGATCAGGATCTGCATGCGCTTGAGTCTTAGTTGGAACGCGCACGAAACAAATATTGCAAATGGAGTTGTTTCAAGCGTGGGTCATCTCACTAGGTCACACGGGATAGTGTTACAGAAGAGAAAGGGTAGAATACGATACGTACACTCAGCAAATAAATGACGAAAGTATAAAGAAAGTAAAACCTAAATGAGCAATTAAAAACATCGATCGATCGAGGGCAGTGTGAACAGCACAGGTAGCCGTTTCAAATTGATAGTTATGAGGAATTTCGCTCGCCGTCGGAATGTAGGTTGCGATTTTAAAAAGATAATTCAATTATCAAACAGCACATTGTTGATCGAATACCGAGCGCTCGAGTATGTAGACAGCTTCATATATCTCAGTATTTGTGTCAATAGCTCAGCAGCGTTAGATGAGCTTTATTGACACTTCTAGAAGCATCCCGTCCTCAGGTGCCAGAAACGACATGTTGAATCTTTTTGATGGATTCTGCAATACGACAAACGGGCTGTTGCTTTTTGGGTATGGAATATGGAATTTGCAGAAATAACGTTTCCGATTATTCAACAAACGTAAGGGGACAGAAGAGCTAATACTGCCCGAGATCGCTCTTTGAGTGTGGGCAATGTACCGTTTGCTTTCATACTAAAATAATCGGTTTAGTGTAAGTGGGTCTGCATAGGAGGCAATAATTAGAGTAGATTGAAATATAGCGATCCTGAAGCTGTAACATCTGAAACCAGTTGCCTACTAGCGAGACAACAATTGGAGTATCGATTTTGGTTCAAATTGAACATACATTTTTTCTGTAACGTTACAAGATCTTAGTAACATTGATTTGTACAAAATGTCCCAATATAACATTATTCGAGATTTTTATCGAACGACAAGATGTAGATAGACACAGTGGTTACAAACTGACGCAGTGATTAGAATTCAAAACTCAAAAAATTGCTTGTTTCAGTCGCCCATACAGCGAGATTCCGCAGCAGCAATCGCCCTCGCGGTGTCAAAACCAGTTGACGAAATTTTTTGACTGGTAATCACGTTATCGCCCTTCAGCTGCTAACAACAGCAATCTCATCTGCTACTATGTCTAGAATTAGTCGTTCCTTTGATGTAAATTGGATGTTTGTAACTCTCATATCTGTTTTACAATCGCCGATTGCAAAGGTGGAATTACTGGTTTAAACTCCATTAGAGTAAATTCTTTGAAATAAAACAGTCTTCAATCGATTGGAATATGTTTGGGACCGATCATGTATTCATAATGCAAAGAAATTTGAGTGCAATCGGTTAGAGTAGTCTTCCATTCAATAGATAGAACGCAGCTAACGTAAGCGAAGTAGCGTAAATGTGTTTTGTTGAGCAGCCATAGATAGCATTTCTGCATGTGTTACTTTTCGATCTTCATGCAAAACATTCGACTTTCGTTCGTATCTTTCGTACATGATACACGGTTCGCTGTCATATAATAATGCTTCGGTACGCAGGCATTGTAAGTAGATAGATAGTTTCGGTTGCATGGAATTTTAGTGGAACAAGATGAGAGATCCTCTGTGAATTCGCTCATCGATCTCCGTCCCGCTAAACTTGAACCGAGATAAACGAATCGTTTTATCGGCTAAAACGGAGTAAAAAAGATAAACGACGCAACCCTATGGCCCAAAACTAAATCTCGCCTAATCAGTCCAAATTGTTTGCATGACGAAGAAAAGCTTCCCGTCATTGATTAAATCTACTGTCGGAAACGAAAAGATAGCTGCATCCCCGGCAAATAACAGTTGACTAATTCGCAGAGGCCGTGTATTGATTGGGCTTCCAAACGATTCAAATCAAATAGCTTGCTGTCGTACCGAGTATGCAGTTAAGTAGTAGTTCTCTGTAGTGTTGTCCTCACACATTCCCCTCTGGCTGTTTGCCGTAATCACGTGGAGACTTTTAGATAAGTTTCATTGAGCCTTGAAACAGTGACTTGAACTAGATTGACCGTGTTTCGTTCGAGGTGTATGCACCTCGTTCCAGTTATTCTGTGCCTAATCTTCTACAGGTTCAGTTGCTACTTATTCCCCACCCTTCCACATCTTTATAGGATTTTTACGTGTCATGGTTGTACGAAAGTTAAGTACTCGGTAACTGCTACCGATGTAATGCTGGCTGTAATGATGATGATGACGTTGTACGAAACCTGTTTAACACAGGCTATAATGTATAACTTTGTTTACCACTTTGCTACATTTTCAAGGCTCAGTGAATGTAATCTTACTGCCTACGGATGAACCAAAAATTAGTTGTGAAATTTGAGAGCGGAGATCTGAGCATTACAATATAGTGATTGTTTTAAGCCTCTCGAACGGCTGATCGGAAATCAATGTGTTTCTATATTTTCTTTTTTTCATTTGCATCTTAATCACATTTTACTTCAAGAAGATAGTTTGCAAAACTTGTATTTAGCGGAGTTTGGCAATCATCTTGGGAAATCTATGGCCGTTTGCGGTGTCGCGGACATTGTCATCCGCAAGAAGCATGAACGAACAACGCCAGGGAAAGGCTTTTCTAGTAAGAGGGAGTGCTGTCGCCATATATACGACAAAAGAATTAATGATAACCCCACAGTTAAATGGGCTACGGTAAGTCATTCTTGGTGGAAATAGATGACACAAGGCTTCTGGAAACTGATATAATTTTTATACAATTAACCTAAAGTATTATCCAATATGTTTCTTCTATTTTGCAAAACGAGAACAGTTATCCGTAAAAATGTCTAGCGAAATCATTCTCCGCCACACGGACAATGAAAGTAGTACTCCAGTGCTCAATGATTGAATATCTATTGAACAGGTGTGAAGAAAAGTGTACCCGGCTAAGTATGATTTGTTGAAAACACAAGGTCAGAATGGATAATTATTGATGAATTGAACTGATGAATCGAATAAAAAAACTAACCTCAGTGTGCTTCATCTTTTCTTGAACTTCTATCATATCAACCGCTGAATCGGTGATCAATAACGGATTGGCATCATTCGCAGAAATTTCCGAAATGGTTGTTGGTCTTTGTTGTACCGTTAGGTGTGACGTGAAACTGTGTTGCGGTGGGTGGGCAGAATTCACATGACTAGAGGATGGAGTGTGCAACGCAGAAAATAACAGCGGAGCAGAACATGTGCTCCTATGGATATTAAGCGATGATGCGGCAGGCTTATGGGCTGTCACAGATGAACGCCGTACAATATTTTTGTTTTGCAATAAAGTATTCAATAGTGACGGGGTTTCTGAAGAAAGACCAGTATGATAATAGTCCAATCCAGATGAATCGAAGTAGTTGACACGGAATTTATTTCTCAATGAACGATCACTGGGAGTTGTCACATAAGAGGCATTCAATCGACATCTCCCTGGAGCAATAGTACGGTGGCGCTTCCACGGTGACATTCGACGACCTAATTGAGTAACCGGCTGGTATCCGTGCTTGGCATGCATCCGTATCGAACCAACGACACGTTCGCGACGGTCAAGTGGGATGCTATGTTGATACGTGTCATCATCGTAAAAATTGGGATCAAATGTTTGGTAAAAGAATTCTGTATTCGAACACACTTGGGTGCCGATGTTTGGGATCAAATGTTGTGGACCAGAAAGGCCAGCAGAATTGTGGGATTTGTCGAGCAACGTTGTATCATCATGGGTAGGTTCAGTCATACAGTGCCTTTCAACGGAATCATTGAAGCCAGTTGTAGCAGCACCCCCGGAAAGAGCAAAAGAAAAATGTGAATCATTGAACAGCAAACTCTGCGAAGTGCTCTTTAATGGTCCACTTGATGATATTGGTAATCCAAGCATCGGTTCGTCGACATCATCCGGTGCAAACTGAGCTAAACCAGGTTGAACCAAATCACCGGTTTCCAAAATCGAAAGAGGAACGTTGAAAGGTTTTTCAAAAATTAAATCCAAATTGTCATCAAAATCCATCAGATTCTCGTTCATAAAACTGGCAAAAGTTGCATCGATAACTCCTGGACTGAAAATGTCTTGAAACCCATCCATAAGTCCCGGAAACGGATAAGGGGGTCCAAGCATGTTAGCAATATTTTTGCGCCGCAGGAGAAAACTGGGAACACGACTTTTACCAAACATTCGCCATCCGCAATATTCCGTACGAATTGAGTTCATTCTACGGATCCAATATTTTCCCTCAAGCAGAACAGTTTGCCGGAAAAACTGAATAGCATAAGCAAAAATGGCATGAGCCTCACCTCTGTAACTACGGGTTTTTCTGTCAATGGTGATTGAAAGTAAACGGCGTAAGGTCTGAGATGTTTGATGACTAGAAATAAGAGAAAGGCGCGAACGAAACTTACACTGCATATGGTATTCCCTCCAAATTATATTATTTAAACGTATTGTATTCTTAATCGGAAACCGTAAACCACGAAAACGGTTCCATTTTGGACTGGTGAGCTTTCCAGTGCACGCAATTTCGAGATACTTGAACAACGATCCGAGCTCTTCAAACGGAACCAAGGCTTTTCCAGTGGCACCGTCGGCTTCAACTTTGGTTGGCGCTGGATATTCTTTGGCACAATCGTCAGTGCTAAAATCAACTTCCTCGACATCACTTTCTGAATCTTCCAAATTACTGACCATGAAGTGGCCAGAATGGATCTCTTGAGGCTGATTCACTGATGTCCTTAACCGCCTATCACTAACCAACGTGCACATCATGGCAAAAAAATAGGTCACATGAATGAAGATTCCTGACCCTAAAAATAGAGAATGAAATGTTAAAAATGTTTGACAGCGAAAATAAATAAAAAGTGGAATAAGCATAGGCGTAGGTGATCAAAAATTCGTCTTAGGCGGGATGGAACTAATTGCAATAATGAAAAGGTCTGCATCTATTCAGTGCGAAGTAACATGAGGCCAGAAAAGCACCCAAGCAAACGCGTAAAAGTAAGCGGTAAGTAAACGATGCAAATGCGAATAACAAGCAGCTGTTGCTCGTCATTTCACTACATGCAAATATGTTTTTTTACTAAATACAATACAATGTTATCAAATCGGTGTAGGCAACCGGGTAGTATCATGCCTACGTTCAACGATGCCGATGACAACGCTTTGTAACATATCATTGTTTATGTTGAACGGCACTATATCTGTATCAGATTGTGCAAATATATATAATAATATATAATCAAAAATTATGACACGTAATAAAGTACATTGGCGCCACAGACGTTGTTTACAGCCATATCGCTTATGGTTTGCAAAAATACATGGAGTCAAAAAGGAGAAAATTATCCGTATGCTGGAATCCTTCCAATGTTTGGCAATATAACGTTTTTAAGATCAAACCATACTTTCAAGGCACTCCGTGTCTCAACACATGTGTATGTATGGAATCACAAGCCTGATCCAAGCCAAGTGCCGCACAGCCAATGACTGCACGTGGGCTCAACACATGATCATAGGCATTCCTGATCCATAGAACCGAAAGCCGTTCAGAAGTCTAGGGACACTACAATAGTGCTCTACGAAACTCATTGCTTTGCTCAAGCAGCCGATATTTGTGAACATTTCGTGCAAACAAACTCGGCCGGTACGAAATTGAGTCTGATCCGCTTTTCTCATTTGGCATGCAACCGGTAAAACAAGATGGAGGTCAACATTATATGAGTCATTTAGATGCGTGTTGCAATAATTTATGGCTGCGAAACCTGATATATCCGAGCGGAAGATGTCCGTAATTTTATGTTTTTGACTGTGTAGGATTGCTCGCATTCGGTGGTAGCATCGCGTTACAAATAAAAATGTCTGCATGCGAGTGTTAGGACCAAGAGGTCAAGAACTGAGAGAAATGTTGATGTTGCTACTTTGTGATGGTTGGAGCATGTTTTAAGAATGCCTCATCACCGTTTAACATAACGCGCCTTATTCGCAGAGCCTGGTAGAAACGATCCTGTAGCCAGTCCATGACGTGGCGCGTTGAAATGAAAAACTCACAGTAGTGCGTGGGTGCTCCAGGTTTCTCTGCTGCATAGTAAAGCATTTAGTACGCACGCGCTGTATACCATCATCTTTGTCTTTAAAGTCAACATTGCGGTTACCCAAACACCAGAGTTCAATCGGGACAAAATGACAGCTGCTCTGCAAATCCGCTTATCAATCTCCGTGTCTAGCGAGAGGTTATCCGCAATTGTTGAGCCAAGGAATGTGAAATAATGTACTGGTTCAAGCTGCCAGTTTCCAACAATGATGATTGGAGGTGATACAATCCCTTGACCAAGGACTTTGGTCTTGCTCGTGCTGATTGTTAGCCCAAAGTCTTTGCATGCCGACGAAAAGCAGTCCATTAGCGACTGGAGGTTCTCTTGGGAGAGAGCAATAACGGCTGCATCGTCGGCAAACAGCAGGCCATGGATAAGCACATCCCGTGCATTGGTTTGTGCTCTCAACCGGTTCGGGTTAAAAAGTTTGCCATCACTTCGCGTGCGTAGGTAAATGCCTTCTGTTTTCGTCCTAAAAGGGTGCTCCAGAAGCAGAGCAAAGAAAATGTCGAACAAGGTGGGAGCAAGAACACACCTTTGTTTGACGCCTCGGCGAATATCAAAGGATTCTGAACTGAAACCGTTAACATGGACTGAGCCCTTCATGCCTAAGTGGAAGGAAATAACGAGTTTGAGCAGTCTTGCGGAGCAGCCTATAAGATCAAGCATTTAGAAAAGACCCTCCCTGCTGACGTAGTCGTATAACGGCATACGCTGTTCCCGACACTTTTCTTAAAGTTGTCTCAGGGAGAAGATCACGTCAACGGTTGATCTTCCCTTGCGGAAGCCACATTGAGATTCGGAGTAAATTCTATCAGCTAAAACTTTCAGCCGGATCTGTAAGACTTTTGCAAACAATTTGCAAAAAACATTCAGAAGGAAGATTCCTGTAATTGTTGCAGTCGCCTCTATCACCCTTTTTCTTAAATGGCGTGATGATCATTGTGCCTTGCATCTCTTGTGAGACACACTCCTCCTGCCAGCACTGAAGAAGCAAATGGTGAAGAGGCTGTAATAATGCTGTTCTACAGCATTTGATGAGCTCAGGTGGAATTCCGTGGTCACCGAAGCCTTACCATTCGCTAAGCCGTCGATCGCCCTATTGATCGCGTCAAGAGTAGGGTGAGTATCTCGATGTTCAATTGTTGGCAACTGCTCAACATTTTCAACCGTACTGTCCCTAGAGTAGAGCGAGGAGAAGTGCTCTACCCACCTTTCCATCTGTTGAGTTTTGTCGACAATCGGGTTACCAGATACAGACTTAATGGGAGCCGTTTTAAGTTTGTTTGTACTAATGGCGCTCATGATCCCATCATACATACCGTGAAAATTTCCTGTGTCCGCAGCTGTTTGGATACTGAGACTAATTTCAGTCCAATAGTCATTTGCACATAGTCTTTCAGTCTGTTGCACCTTATTTCTAGCTGCTCTTATAAGTTGTATGTTTTCATCTGTTGGCATACCTTTGAACCTCAAGAATGTTGACCGTTTCTCATCCGACACAACAGTCATATCAGAAGCTTTTGCTCCGAACCAGTTGCGCGTTCGAGCTTTTTTCGGACCATAAATGGAAAGTGCGACTCAGCATATGCCGCATTTTAGCGATTCCCAGTTTTCTGAAGCCGATTCGAGAGGGGTTGTCTTGTTTAACTCGGCTGTGAAGGCTTTTGCAAATCGTGCAGCTAGATTAGGTTCGCACATGCGAGTAACGTATATCCTTCTCTTAGCAGACAATTTGGTGCGGTGAAAACTCGACTGGGGAAGCTTCAGTTTTGCACAAAATAGCGAATGGCCAGTGTCGCAGTCTGCACCTTGATATGATCTGGTGAGGAGTACGCTTCCTATATTAGTGCGTCAGACAAGAATAAGATCAACTGATGCGAATGCTTAGAGCGAGGATGTTTCCAACAGACTATAATCTGTGGTTTTGTTTGAAAGAAAGTGTTACTGACACAAAAACTGAACTGTGTCCACATTTCTAAAAGGCGTTGTCCATTTTCATTGGTTTTACCTACTCCGAACCTTCCAAAATAGTTTTGCAAAGACTCGTAATCTGCACCAACTCTGACATTGAAATCAACCAATACCACTACACCGTTTTTGGCACGTTTTTGAGAACTGATGCGAGGTTACGATAAAAAGCACGGATGTGCAATCGTGCAGTACTTTGTGCTGTGCGGTTAACACCGTGCTACGATGATTGGCCACCGGTGGCGGCTGGAGTCTCACTACCATTTCCTGTTCTTTTTTCTTCCTCATATCCGTCTAGGCCTGGCCAACCTGACAGTATCTTCGCCCACGTGCAATCTCTGACTATGCAGCACTTTGCCTGGATCAGGCTTGTGCTTTCATACCCATACATACCATACATGATAAAAAGCGTCTTTTTCAGCAGGTGTCGCAGAGAGCGTCGGTGCATAAACGTTGATCAACGTAATGGTACCAGTAATGCACTTCAGATTTAGAGTCCAAATCCGTTCGCTCCCGCTGCTGCTCGGTTCTGCTGCATTTAGTAGGCTGTTCCACACGGCAAACCCAACTCCATGCGGTCGAGGCTCATCAGAACCCTTTCCTTTCCAATAATGTGTAATCTCTTTCTGTTAGCATACCAGTGTCTGGTAATCGCGTCTCTTGCAGGGTGCCGCGTCGACCTTCGGCCTTTTTAGCTCATGGTTAATCACGGCTGATTTTCGTACGCCTCTGCTATTCGACACGTCGTCATGAAATCCTGGACCAGACGTTCCAGGTTCCCAGTTTCAGAACTGACCTTCGTTGTTTACTAATTCGTTTCGCCGGTGCGGAAAAATACAATCTGCTTGTCGGTTGATTCCCAATCCCCATGCACCGAATGAGCATAGCAGAACATCGTGAGATGGCACCCTATTGATTGGGGGCTGTCCAGCTTGAGCAGGGCGGTAGCCGTCCAATGAAACCTGAAAATCTCTCCCGCCGTCGGAAACAGCCTCAGGCGCTGAGTTCTACGCCTTTAACCGGTATCTGCTGCTTCTCGTGTTATTATCCGTAGAAGCGGAATGGAGTGTCCTCTAAATTGGTGTGATGTACGCCAGGGCAGTTCAATATCGAGAACTAGCTATTGCCCATGCAGCAAGTGCTCCCTCTCCACGGCACCACCGAAATCAAAAGAGCAGCTAGGCTGATGCATTTGGACAACGATGCCGTCGCAGGAGTTGGCAGCAGACAATAACGAATACTTCGCTTTGGGATTTAAAGCGAAGCGAAGTTGCGAAGTGCACTTCGGATATTCGCTTTGATACTATTCGCCATTGCGAAGGGCAGTTAGGGCCTTCGAAAATTCGGGCTACATCCCAGAGACGATAACCGCGTTGGGATTTAAAGCGAAGCGAATTTCGCTTCGCTTCGCCAGGTTGGACACTTCTATTCGCTTGCAAGCATTCTTATTCGCATTGAATTTTGGATGTAGAACTCAACGAGGCTCCGAAGCGAAGATGGTTTGAGATAAGGGTTTTCCTTCCCCTAGGTGGACTGCCTTCATGGGCTTACGAGCTCCACCTGCCCGAAGCATGCTGATTTGGAGGCGCCAGTCAGCCGCCTTCGCCCTTTCTCCTGTCAGTAGAAGCAGTTCCGCCGGGTCACACAAGACCACGCGTGGAGGCCAGGAGCTGGACTTGGTTGTCGGAGGCTATATGAGACGCGAGCCTTTAGAGCATTTTGGAATTGGGAGCTTATCCCCAAAACCACTCGTGCCGTGACAAGCTTGGAACCGCAAGGGTACACGGGAATCAGATAAGCAAAACAACAAAACACGGAAATAGACAAGCGAAATGTGCACGTTGAGTTAGTCTACTAGAGCCCATTCATGGTTGTATCCGTTAAATACGAAGTGTTAACCGCCGGAACGATGTTGCGAATAAAAATGTAACCCTCTCCAATAAAAAACTTAGTATTGACAGCATTTCCGATCCAACATTTTCTCGACGATGCCTAAATATTTTTGATAAGTTAATAATAATAATCATCATAAAGCACAGGCTTGGAGCCGGCAAAGTGCCAGGCAACATTTAGCAGGAAAAGAAGATAAGCAAACGAAAATAAAAAGCTGGCATGCAAAATATGCGAAAGCAGCATGAACTTTTAGGTTCAATGAATGCGACTTTTCTTTTGGTATCATATATAATATAATGATAGTATTAAAAAATTATGACAATAAATTATATTGGCACCACTGACTTCGGTAAGTATCTATATCACGTAAGTGCTCATTTGCATGCTTTTCCATCACACACCCCACGACCGGTTTCGTTCTGTTTTTACTCATGAATTAGAGACAGTAAGATCAGGATCCGCATGCGCTTGAAACAGTGGAGGAATGGTAAACAAGGAGCGCTTGTATATCAGGTAAGGTTTTTAACCAGCTATTAGACAGATTTGTGGATCAAACCCAAAAATTAAATACGACCCACTGAGTCTAGCGCTAGTGTGAGCTTCTTCAGCCCAGTACGCCATTTCATTGACTGGCTACCTGGTCGTTTTACTCAGCCTCTACCGTGTTAGCGAACAAGTTAATAGTGGGTTCACTCAGCGCTATACACTGCAATACGGTTTTATTTAGAGCAGAAAGAGTAAAATAATTCCATATAAAATCCTTCGTATTTTGAGGGGTTTGGGGATATCCCGGGAAGTAGAGGCACCGATAAAAGCAGGCTTATTTTTGGAATAACAGAAACTTGTCCGAACCATCCTTGTAGGTTCATCATCATCATGAAGCACAAGTCTGGATCCTTGTAGGTCGATAAAAGGTGAGCTTCAAATCAGCCGTAAGTGCGTTCCTCGTCAGTGTGTGAGGCCATCAATTCGTCGGACTCATAGTCGCAATCAAAGAGCCTAGGTTCGATAAACCATTTGAGGTGTGAAGACTCATCTTTTCAAATAATGCGATGAAGTCTAAACGAATCATGCGTTCGGCACGTCGAAAATATTCATTTTCAGACATCGTTCGGGATATGGCCGTTTATGTAACATGGCGAAGCACTGAACACTTTCTATATGGTTCTCCTCGGCTGCTGTGCAGGTAAATACTTTACTTTACTTTTGTGCGACTATCTCCTCCTGGAGTATGAATCGGCTTTGTTGATGTCACGGATTGCAGCCACCCACGCTCGGCGGTTAGAAGCGAGATCCGCGCAGATTTTAAGCCAGGTTAATACAATCACACTATCATACTCAAGGATTGGTCAAACATGTAGTAAGGAGTAGTGTCTTCATTCGAATAGGCCAGCCAGCAAAAGTTCTCCTGAGTGGTCATATGCAACTTGGGCCTTTTGGTCGTATGTGAATAGTGTTTGATGCGGTTTTTGAATTGGAACACACGATCGTACCCAGATCACGTCTCCGTTCACTTCCGTATGTACATGTTATCCATCGAACTTTTCACTATTTCCCATTGTCGATCGTTTGATTCAGCGAAATTTCTTGGGTAAAGCCCGTTTGTTGATGTCACCGATATCATCTTGTAGTATTTAATGATCACGAGAAGTTGCAAATATAGTGCAATGTGACTGTCAACTCCGTATCATATCATTCACGTAAACCAAGAACAACAGTGGTGGTAGGTACTTCCCGCAACTTTATCCATAGAAATAAGTTTTCCCCGTTTTGATTAAAAATTAAAAACTGGAAATTTTTCGAAATAGATAAAAACGTTTTTGAGTAAATTTATCGTTTGGGTTGAAATTGATTGATGTAAATCGTCTTTTCAATTGATTGGATCTTACGATTCCAAACTGCCACTTTTTGGCGATGAGACCTCCCCCATCCTTCATTCACAGGTACACTCAATCGTCAATAGTATATTATGGTACAAAAAGCTATGAGCTTAAAATATAACCATAGGATAGTCAGTACAGGGGGTCGGGTGGAGTTCAGCGGGTTCGGCGTCAATCGCCAAAGTTCAGTAAAGGGTGGGGTTATGTATCATAACAGTCAATACAGGGGGAGATGAATCGGCGAGGTTCCGTAAACGTATCTGGAAAGGAAGAGGAAAATGGGTGCAGTATCGGGAAGAAGAAAAAAGAGAATCCATTAAACTTGTTGAGAAAAATAGAGATAAGCGTCAAGTCGCTTTTTAAAAATCGAGAGCGATGGGGAGGTTACGACAAAAACTGGTAGATCATTCCAAAAACGAGGGGTACGGACAGAAAAGAAAAATTTACGGCAGTTCAACCGACTGGGCTGGTGGGCTAGCTTGAAAACATGCCCCCGGGTTCCGGAACTGGGTGCCATCAAAAGCAGGCCATGGCACGGATGTTTGTTCTCCTTAAGGATCTGGAAAACCAGTATCAGATCACCTCGGATGCGACGGTAACTGATCGGTAACACGTTGAGTTGCTGGAGGCGGTCCTCATAGTTCAGTAAACTGAGTCCTTTGACGAGCTTTGTGAACCTCCGTTGAGCCCGCTCTAGGACGTGGTCACGCTTTAGCCATGGAGACCATCGGATACCGCATATTCCAGGTGGGGTCTGATGTACGCGTGTAGGAGCGAGGAAAAGAGGCGGCAGTCAAAAGACCCGAATACCCTTTTGAGAAGCCCTACGTTGCGATTGGCGACTGATGATGCGAGGGAACATTGGGCTGAGCACCCAAGATCACTTTGAACCAATACGCCGAGATCCTTTTCTAGCATACTCACCGAAAGTTCGGTGTTCCCTAGCTTGTAACTAGGTTCGCCAGAGTGACGGATGCGGAGAGATCGGCATTTTCGTGGGTTGAAAGGGAGCTGGTTCGACGTTGCCCAGTTATTAAGTGAGGTAAGATCGGCTTGCAGGTCATCACAATCATTCGAGGAAGAGAGGATGCGCCATAGCTTGATATCATCTGCGAACATCAGAAACGGTGAGTTCACACATGCTCCAATGTCGTTGATGAACATCAAGAACAGACGCGGACCGAGTACAGAGCCCTGGGGTAATCCGCATTGTATTGAAAAACAATCGGAGAGCGATTGTCTGACGCGAACGCGGAGTGTCCTGGAGCGGAGGAATTCGGCTAACCAAGACAAAAGTGGGTTACCAATTCCAAGTAGGCCAAGCTTTTGCAGTAAAATAGCATGGTTAACACGGTCAAAAGCTTTGGAGAAATCCAAGTATATAACGTCGACACCATGGCCCGCATCAACAGCCTTGGTCCAGCTGTCCCGCGCCAGAAGCAAGTTTGTTGTACAGGAGTGTCCGCGGCGAAACCCATGTTGTTCGATGGCGACAGCATTCGTGTTCTCCATAAAAGCCATCAATTCATCGGATACAATAGATTCCATTACTTTGGAAAGCACGGAGCAGAGTGACTGGGCGGTAATTTGCAGGATCACTCACCTGTGCTTCATACGAAACTATCCTGACAGTGGCGGGTGTTTTTAAGCACACTTCCGAAAAAATCTTGGCACTCGTTTCGACTTGTTTGACTATCGCCCTGTGAAACTGATACTGAATAGATGGGCTAGAATTGCTACAACACTGCTTTACGTTTTAGAGTGGGTCTTAGTGATTGATACAGTCCATCTAAGATCTGCTCAAAACATTTGAAGCCATTATATTAGCGAGGCTTCAAGTTTATACGTTCTCAATAGATGCAAAAGCTTTCGATGGGCGACTCGGTCAACACCCACCAGAAAATAAGCCACGATATCTTGATAATAGACCTCAACAATCTGGTCAACACAACACGAATTGAAGTGTTGCAGTACTCATTTTACTTTCTATATTGTATATTTTGATATTAATTTGTGCATTCCCTTCAGTGGACAACAATCATGTTCTTCTTTCACGAATACTGCATCAAGGTCAAAATAATATTATACTTTCATTTTCCCGCCCTACTTTATCAGTTCAGTTCAGTTGAGTTTTCACCTAACAGTAAATGGCAAACCTGCCAAACGAGCGTCCATAATTTCTCTTGTTGGAAATCTGCAGAAAAGCACCTGCAACCGCCAAAACATTTTTTTCTTCTCGTCGTTTTGAAATCTTCGACGATCACGACGCCAACACATTATCAGGATTGCATTTATGGAGCAAAGCGTAGTTCCCGAGGCTAGAAAAAGCGGTAAGAGTTCAGCTGAAGTAGAATCGTGTTTAAAGACAGAGAACTCTAGCATTCACTTTCTTTATGGGATAACGCTATAAATGAACATCTACCTAATCTTGTATAACAATTAGAGAGAGTATTCAATAAATAACTGTGGTGATTGTTCGATTAACGATCAATAATACTCAATCATTCATCATGATTCATTCAACAATGATCAATAATATTGTTATTCAAGTTCTGGTTGTCATTCATTCATTCTGGTTGTTATTCAATACATACTGTGATTCGAGTGAGCGTGGTTTGTTCTCACTCACATTATTGGGTTGGTTATTCAATTCAATACAATACGATTCATCACATTTGGCGTCGCGAACAGCAATTTCTTCATGGCGAATTCAATTCTGGAACCTCTCGATATAAATGCAAATGCTCGAGAAATTGAAGACTATTTTGAAAGATTCGAAATTTGGTGCATGACAAGGCCGAAATCAGAAAATGATAAAAAGTCTGTTTATTTTCTAAATTCAATCGGAAAATCTGCTTATACGTTGATAAAAAATTGGCTTATCCGGATTCGCCAATTTCCCTCCCATACGAAAAGCTGAAGGCGCTTTTAATGCAACACGTGAAACCTGTACATTTCGAACCAACCGAAAGTGCAAAATTTCATTCCAATCAAGGAATTCGTGATTTTATTCTACAATTGTTAATTCAGGCAGCGAATTGCAACTTCGGTGAATTATTAGAAATACAATTGAAAGATCGTCTAATTGCTGGAATACATGACAGTGTTTTGCAGAATGAACTCTTGAAGCTGCCAAAACCCTCTTTTAAAAATGTTCGAGCTCATTGCGAACAGTATGAAAATGCGCGTGTGGCAACAACAGATTTGTCGCCAGCAGAAAATTCCGTCATGTTCAATACACATAAACGTGAAATAGCCAAGGCTCTGATGCAGACAAATGATGATGATACCTCAAATATTCCGCTTGGCGAAAAAGGTAACGTTGACTTTCATACATCCTATCATAGTATGGAGAACACTCCCGTTACTCTGGATATTCAAATTGCATCTGGAAAGACAGTTCGACCGATTTCTAACAGTACCATTGCTCGGGCTAAAGCTCTTTTGTGTGATGATTAAAACTTGACTTCCCTATCAATCGCCACAAGCGCTACTCCTGTTAACACGTCCACATCTGCCCGTATCATTGATTCAAACGGAAAATCTGGTTTTCATTACCAAGAATGTGGCTTCAAAGTTAGCAAACTTTAGAATTCATCAGATACCATTTCAAATAAATCACCGAATTCATCTTATCAAGCGAATTTAGCACTGATTTTAGTTCATCTAAACGATCGTCAGATAATGTACATTTCAAAACCGCTAGAGGAGAAGCCTTACTGGCACCTTCGACCACTGCCATTGAAAAAGCAAGACAATTGTTGGCAACTGTGGATGATGTTTCGGGTTCGCTAGAACCTCCGCGGAGATCAGAACGTTTGTTAAACAAGCTGTACCAGGATTATAAGAACACAGGATAATTCGCAAACTGCGGTGGTTGTGGTGATTGTTCGATTAACGATCAATAATACTCAATCATTCATCATCATTCATTCAACAATAATCAATAATACTGTTATTCAAGTTCTGGTTGTCATTCATTCATTCAATACATACTATGATTTGAGTGAGCGTGGTTTGTTCTCACTCGCATTCTTATGTTGGTTATTCAATTCAATACAATACAATTCATCACAATAACTCACCCCAATTGCAGTCCACACACTGCTTGAAACTCGAGACGGGACCGCAATATATAATTTATTCTGGAAGAATGTTCCAATATCAGTAACATTATCAGTATCACAGGGTATAGTCGACCAAGTCTAAACGAGTGCCCAGATTCTTCCAGTGTGCTTGAATACACCCACCACTAGAAGGAAATCCCTAATGCTAAGAGAACATTTTAATAGTTGGTGCATGCCAACTATCAATCATGCGAGTGGCCAGATTCTCTACATTTTCTAGCTGCAAAATATACTTATGTCAATGTAATAATAATACCGCATTCTAGATGCTATTCTAGATACTATTGAATTGTAGATGGTTAACAGAACTTCAGCTTTTTTGCATTTGATGGCTGACCGCAATCGAAAAGGTTTCCTCCTAACCTTTGAAGCCGCATCAGCACATCGGTCAGCCCACTTAAACTTTGCGGGGATTATGATTTTTACGTCCTGAGTAGATTTTACCATAGGAAAATCCATGCTGGCTGGGTGCGTAGAGACAAACATGTTAACTGCAAGTGTATGTAGCAAGTGATTATTTTATAGGTTGAGGGAAAATTCTTACTTATCCTACCATTTTGTCACATGTTCCACGTCATTTATCAGATTGGAACTGTCCGACCTACCGACAAATTTTACATCGTCAGCAAACATTTAACAGGGTGGTTAGTTAGATCATCAATAAAGATGATTAAGAGCAACCCAAGGCTGAGCACTGGGAATCCCTATTTTTATATTCAGGCATGCGAATTATGTATCATTTAACCTGACAAGAAAGGAACAGTCACTAGAGAATGCGCGCGTCCAGTCAGGTAGAGCACCTGACACTCCCGTGGCTGAGAGTTTGAGAAGAAGCAGTCTGTGGTTAACTGAATAAAAGCCTCACTACAGTCAAGTTAGAATACTTCTACCGCTCAACCATCATCTAACTTCTTAGTGACCTCGTTTAGAATGCACAAGTATTTAGTCGGACATGACCTACATTTTTGGAATACGTGTTGTGCGGTTTTTAGTAATGAATGTTTGATAAGGCCTCCACAGATTACGTCACAGATCACCCTTTCCATAATCTTACGTAGTACAGTAGTGATACAAACCAAGGTGGTATTTTTTACAGTTGAAGTAGCTTCTCCCTTATGGATAGGTACTACAAAGGCTGTTCTCCAGTCTAAATAAAGGGTGCCCTGTTTGAGGAATGTACAAAAACCTACTGTGATCTTGGCAGTTAATCTGAAATCTAGCAGTCTGGTCAAATTGGAGATGAATGTTTTATGGCCCTGCCGATTTGTTGTATGCTAGGCTGGTCAATATACGCATCGTGTATCTTGAATGTATTCTCACTGTAGAGAGGGTGTTCAATGAGTGCACAATGATGTGATGGCGCGGTAATTTTCGAGTTAACAACTCGACGTTGCACGATTTGAAATGCGAGGGAAATGATTAAGCATTTTATAGGCTTGTAATGACGGCACAGTCATTGGCTTTTCTTAAGGTAAATACTGCTCTTGTACTGTATTCAACACTGAACTTAGCTGTAGTATCAATTTGGATGAGTATTGGCCTTTTGGGCGAGCCTTGTTTCTAAAAAGAATTTTGCATTACGTAACCCGGAAACTGCAGTATTGCTCGATTCGTTGTAACGTGACCAAGTTCCACATTGGGACAAGCTTATAACGCTACCAGCTTGTATCGCAGTGACACATGCTACGAGAGAATGATGCTGACCACCATTAAGGTTTACCCTTTTTGAGAACGGGTAATAGAGGAGCGAATCGTTCCTGAAGTTGAAAAATGTTACTCCCGATCTGGCCTTATATATCGTCCAGATGGTTTATATTTTGCCATTGGAGGAGTGCTGCTGTCTGCAGTATGTCAGCGGAGTCAATGCTATGATTTGATACTTATGTTCAATATACTGCATGCCCCCAACCATCCCCTTAATCAACTATTCACGCGACTTCAATTCAGAACCAGCCGGAGTCACGAATATACAGTATTTATTCCCGACTCCAGACTAAACCGTCGAAGGTACTTTTATTCTGTACGTGTATGCTTTACCTGAAACTCCCTACCTTGTAATGTTGCACATTCACCCAACTTGGATATATTCAAATCGAATTTGGACAGTTTCATGTTGACCAATCCAAACTTTGAATCTATATATTTTACACCCTTAAAAGCTTTGAACTTTGAAAACAGTTTCTGTACGAAGCATTTTTACTTCATTCCTGAACTGCTCAGTAAGCAAACAAATCCCGTTTGTCTACCCATGTTATTCGTAATTCCCATATTATTCTGTGGTTTTTGTCAAGCTATATGCTTTTTAGACCATTAAAATGGAATTGAATTAAGAGCTTCGAGATAGCTAGAGTGGGGATTTACCAAAATAAAAGATTAACTCTCAGCCGGACACTAAATGATCGCTCTTTCCTAATGGTGGCAGAAGGTCCACATTTTAAACTGATTTCAGCAGTTGAAATAACGGGGTCGAGAGTTGAAGACTGACACTCGTGTAATGTAGTTAGTTTATTTACGTGTTGTTGAGGTTCATTGGGGTGTAGCCAGTCCAGAAAGTCGTTCGAGACCCTTGGTGCATATGATAATTGGTAATCTCAGTTTATTTGATTAAAATCACGTGGTGCTATGACCAAAATAGACGAAAGCTTAATTCGCAAATAGCATCTTCATTCAAACTAGTATTAAAAATTTTTTAAACGATGCAATTACTATATGCCTGCATCCATGCATGAGCCAAGCCGAAATTATCTGCAAGGTCGCTCGATTGCTTCTTACGGTGATAAACCCGTGAGCTATTGATGTCCGTAATGGTCATCATGAGACACCCATGATTCCAGGACAATTACAATTTTGTAACGGATCTCGTCAACTCTATATAAGAGTTTAGCCCATTCATTTCAAATGCTACAAGCATTTGTATAGAACAGAAAAGCACTACTAAATGGAGCAGGACTCCCGATATTAGGACTAGTTAACAGCTCTTTGTCCTCCAGCATAGTACCTGATGCTGCTTCACGTATTTTGAAGGCTCTATTTCATAGGAGAAATAGAGCATTCATTTTTGAAACGGATGACAACTTCTAGCATCCAGTTTCATCTAAGTGGCTAGAGTCACTGCATCAACCACGATTCCTTCTCCAAAGGATGAAGCGCGACGGTGCGCTCATCAATTTTGGAGTAGAATTTTCTTGATCTAACGTCATCGTCACACTACAATCATTTGATGAGTTTCGCTTTACAAGCGAATAGGGTGCGCTACGATTTGCGCATAACTTCGACTTTTTAGCTCTTGTTGGGATAGAAATTTTCTTGTGGGTTGGAGTGTCAGATTACACCCCGCACTTAAGATCAACTAGTTGAAGTTTCTTAGCTTTTGAAAGAGAGTAGTTGAGAACGTAATGCTTTGCAAATTCGACTAAAATTGGCCGCGGCGATCTGCTGGATGCTTCGTTTAGGCCTGTTCTGCATTTGCCGACCATGAATACTAACTTCAGCTGAGTAGTAATGCATATCCCTGTAGCACGGTGTAGGTCGTTGAACTTCATGTTGTCAATTTCCTTGCAAGCCTTTGAATCTCGGATAAAATGCTCAACCTAAATCAAGATTAAAACATTTCTTGACTATGTTGAGCTACCTTGGTTTCTATCTTGAAGCTCAGCAACCACCTTTCGCAAGTTGTATAATTCCCGGAAAAGTGCGTGATCCTCCTTTGTTGAGCTCGTATGCCATTTTCGGGTTCCAAGGTTGTCACGGCCGGTGCGGTTTTGGGGATAAGCTCCCAATTCCAAAAATGCTCCAATGGCCTGCGTCTCATATAGCCTCAGAAAACCAAGTCCAGCTCCTGGCCTGCACGCGTGGTCCTGTGTGACCCGGCGGAACTGCTTCTACTGACAGGAGAAAGGGCGAAGGCGGCTGACTGGCGCCTCAAAACCAGCATGCTTCGGGCAGGTGGAGCTCGTTAGTCCATGAAGGCGGTCCACCTAGGGGAAGGAAAACCCTTATCTCAAACCTCCACTGCCTTGTGGCTACATCCATTCATGGAAAAGGCTTCAGGAGTCAACCTCGAGGAAAAATCCGGAGCCGGAGTCCCGTTAGGCAGTCCGAAGTTTATTCAACTTCGTCCTGCCAGCTCCTGCGACGGCATCGTTGTCCAAACGTATCAGCTAGCTGTTCCTTTGGTTCCAGTGGTGCCGTGAAGAGGGAGCACTTGCTGCATGGGCAACAGCTAGTTCTCCATATTGAACTGCCCTGGCGTACATCACAACGCACAAATGGAGAGGACACTCCATTCCGCTTCTACGGAAAATAACACGGAAAGCAGCAGATACCGGTTAAAAGCTATGGCTCGACTGGCGTAGAGCTGAGCGCCTGGGGCTGCTTTCGACGGTGGAAGAGACTTCCAGGTCTCATTGGACGGCTACCGCCCGCCTCAAGCGGTCGACCATGGATGTACATCACATCGCATGAATTTTATCTTTTGCAACTTTTTGCATGACTAAACAGTCCGATTCGGGAGGAACAATCTCTCCCGCAGCGTTTGCAACGATAGTCAGAACTCTGTTGTATTGCATCAGTTTCACGCCGGCGGCGTGATCTGCGTTCAGCAGCCAGGAGCTGTATTTGCTCCTCCCCTGCTTGCAGTCGACGCTTTACACAATGCCTCCAAAGTGAGCGGTCAAGAGCAAGTTCTTCAAAGTTTGCGGGGTCAATGTCAAGAGCTTTCATATCTCTTTTGCAAACATCTTTGTACCGCAAGTGCGGTCTGCCCAATGGTCGACTTCCTAATTGCAACTCACCGTAGAGTAGATCTTTCGGAATACGACCATTTTTCATTCTATAGACATGACCAAGCCACCGCAGGCGGCGCTGACGTAATAGGGTAAACATGCTCTG